>CAKNYM010045632.1:37436-84444 GCA_932195095.1 Andricus curvator | reverse complement strand
AAAAAAAAAAACATTTTGAACTTTCGCTAACGTCATTCGCCAAAGAGCAAGACAGTGCATACTTCTGAGAAATTTTATTTTAAAATATCAGAAGGTTCCCATTTCATCGTGAGTTGAAGTGAAAACAGACGAAATATTCTAATCAGATGAAAAACAGTTTTTTGTAAATAATTGGAAAACTCAAAAAGTTACAACTTTTTTTTAAACTCTTGATGCCGTACGCCAATTCGTTAGACGAATGGATTTAGACAGGATGGCTCCAACATGGCCGACTCACATGGCCAAATGGCCATCATTTAAGCAGCAGTAGTCCACTAGATTCCTGCATTCCTCAAATGATGGTGGTTTCTAGGAGTCAAATGGTAGGTATGCTGAGAAAATCACCATAGGTTGGCGCCTATCTCCTTAATGGTTCTCGATCTTTATCGGCACCAAGTATCTAGAAAAGAACCATGGAAATCCAATAAATTGAATATCGCTTCTGACATGATGTGCTACCCTAGGTGTTTCTGCGGAACTATCACAAATAAATAAATGATTAGCTCTTATTATTAAAGTCTCTAACTTTTGCCTTGTAAGTCCAAGGCTTTGTATTAAGGCAAAAGCCGTTTTTGTTCCGCTGTCAAACATCTGCTCAAGGTAGCCGGCGCTCCTTTAGCGTGATGCAGATTTATCTGGATAAAATCCAAATATTGATCATCTTCAACCCATAATAATGACTGCAGTCGATCATCTTGAGACTCTAGACTACTGGCCTTGGGAGGTGTTTGCTGTCGATCACTTTACTCTTAGCTTCTGCCCAAGGTTGTAATCTGCCAACAGCTTCAATGTTCCAATTTCGGGACGCTTCGTGCGAAAAGATGACGATAAAAGCATTATTTTTGAGCGGTAATCTTCAAATCTTGGGGTGACTTAGATTTTCTTCTCTAATTCGCTTCAATTACCTTGACCTGGTCGTCATCGACTTTAGTTATTGGGAACTCCTCGGCGACTATGGCGCTGATATCAGAATGGGGATCCGATTTCCACAAAAATGAGTATTCTAAAGCTCTTGGGTTCGCTGAATTCGAATTTATTACCAAAATATCAAAATTCAAATTGGCTAACCCAATATAACGAATTAAAAATTTTAAATGATCTCAATTTTTTCAAATGGATATCCTAAGGTTTTGGGGTTCACTCAATTAAATCAATTGATTTGAAATTAACAACTTTTGACACTTGACAAATTTTAAGAATTTATAAATTTCAATTTTAAATCTTTATTATTTATATTTTTAGATTCTTAATTTACGTACTGAATCAGCCGTTTCGGAAGTATAAATTCTATTACTATATTTTTATTTGGTGATTCCCAAGAATTCTTTATAATTGGATTAGCCAACTTCAATTGGGAAATTCTGTTATCAAGTTCGGATGTAGCGAGCCCAAATACTTTAGAATACCCATTTTTATAGGAATCGGAACACTAATGCAGGTTCTGAAAAATGACCGATGAATTTTGCAAAAGATTGTTTTATGAATCATGAAAGAAATATATTTAATCTCAAAATATATTACATTCGACATACGTCTATCTTCCTCAAGCCTTTTCTCTCTTAGAAAAAAGGTGTAAATAATTGATTTTTAGAAATTAGTTTACTATTAGTTTCCTCCGTTTAGTAGTAGTAGTAGTAGTATACCATTAAGCCATTTCCCTTTCTGGGTAGGCGTGACACTACCCGATTCGGGTAGTGTTTCTAGGTGGATAGTTTCTTGTATTAAATAACTACAAGTGTGGGCTCACCACACCCGCGATGTGCCAACAGCACTCAGTAGTCTCGAATGGTCACCCATCCAAGTACTAACCGCGCCCAACGCTGCTTAACTTCAGTGATCTGACGAGTACCGGTTTTTTTCAGCGTGGTGTGGCTGTTGGCTGTTCATATTTGATAATTTTTACTTATTTAAACAATGGACCACCTTACTACGAGTGACCCAATATCGGATGAATTACTTGTCGCTCGGCGAAAAAAACTTGTGACACGCTCTCGTAATATCTTCGATGAAACCGATCATTCAGAGAATACTTTTTCAATATTGGTGAATTCTTGTTTGTTTCTACTTTAACTATAAATCATTCAAATTTATTGCTTATATGATTAACGAATGGAAACAAAGCGTCATTTACTGAATTTATGGTATTTTACTCATTATGTTTAATGTAGATAAGGTATCAGTTTGAGTATACCTTACACTTTGCTCATGAATTAGGTGTGTCAATAATTACAGTTTTTTTCATTTTAAATAATAACATGTACATTAAGAAGGTCCACATTTTTTTCTCTTGACTATTCATGCATATCGCTCCCAAATTTGGTCAAATCCACACAAAAAATGCGGTTTTAAATGATATTTAGAGATTCCGCAAGCTCCATGAAGTTTAAAAAATATTTCCATAAGAAAAAAAGACGCTGATTACGAATATTATAGTAAAAATATCCGCAAATTCGATTTTCAAGGTCAAAGCTACAAAAAACTATAAAGAATTCATATTCTTCAGATTATTTCAGTTTACAATATGAATGTACAAAAAAGCTTTGTCCAAAAGTCGTAGATCTTTTGAAAATACATCGTTCATATGATATACATTTTTTCCTTGAAAATAATTATTTATTGCGAAGAGAAGGAAAATGTTGGTACAAAGTGTAGAATTGCTTTGAATGGGACTTGTGGCACTTTAGTGAATATTCGTACTTTTGGATTGAAAATTCACCATTTATGATAGAAAAGACATCTTTTTTGTTAAATATTCATCTTTCTCTCTTCAAAATGAAATTTTTGTTTGAAATTCAACTGTCTTCTCAAAAATTCACCTTTTTGGTTTGCAGATTTGACTAGTCGATTAAAAGTTCAACTATTTTGTTAAATATTCATCTCTTTTGCTTGTAAGTTCAACAATTTGGTTCACATTTTCATTCTCTCTTTACTGAAGGATCTTTCTTGATTAAAAAAACCATTTTGTTAAGAATTCACCCCTTCTGGTAGAAATTTAATCTTTTTGGTCGAAATATCCACTAATACATTCTGTGTTGAAAATTCAACTTTCACTACAATATAGCACAAATAACGTTCCTCAACAAAGGGGTAGTTTATGGATGGTCCCTTATGGATGGCCGCTCACCTTATTTTGGTATCCATAAATAATTTTATTAAACCAAGTTTTCTTCTCGCAATGCTTGCAAAATGTACATGTTATCTCATAAATTGGCAACACCTCATAACTTCCATGTGGAAGAAAACACCGTTTTGAAATACAGATAATGTAGAAGGCCGAACAAGATAGCGACTAGTATATATACACTGAAATATTTTGATGTATATTCCTTAGTTACACTCTGATCGACTTTCTTCATGAGAGGATTTTTCATATATTACAAGAAGATGCTGGCTGTGATTGGTATTGTGTGTTCCACTTTGGTGATTTTTCCTAATCCTATTGGTAAATATAATAATAAATATAATAATATCTAGAATTTAAAGTGCATTGATAAATTCAGTATTTTTAATTACTATTCCATATCCTTCGATTGAAAAAGATTCTTTTCTACAAATGTAGAGAACGTTACGCTGATATTGTGAAAGCAAAGGTTCAAAATGTATGAGATTGAATTTTTTTTTAAATATAATTTCCCCTAATTACTTAAATTTCATTTACCGGCAACGGAGGTACCTAAAAACGAGTTAATATAGGATGAAAACTTTCTTTTTGGAATAAAAAACATTCCCCTAAAGTTTCATTTTTTTTTAATGTGCCCACCGTGCGGGGACATTCTTATTGAGCGCTGCGAGCGCGGGTACACTTTCGCGCTCTTTTTTTACATATTTGTTATTTATATTTTTTCTTACATATTTGTCTGAAACTTGATATGAGGGTGTTTCTTGGTCTTATAGATATCGAATTTGACATAAAAAATTACAAATTCAAAATGGCATATTCAATATGGCGGCCAAAATTGCAAAATTTTCATATATTTGTTTCAAATTGGGAAATTCCGAAAAAGGTTCTTTATTACAGCCGCCATATAAGATCCGGCATTGTCAGTTTTGCTATTTTGACATTATACTCAAAATTAGCAACCTCAGGAAACACCTGCTATCATATTTTATACAAATTTGAAGAAAATGTTTAAAATATGAGTGCCATATTGGATCCATTCAATTAACAAAATTTTGTTATGTACTTTTAACTGTTCTCTTTATGATGAAAAGTTGTGAATAGATACATTTTCATGTTTCTTTTTGACCACTTTTTATGGTTCCTGGCCCACTGTGCTTTGTTTCATTGATTATTAATATTGAATATAATATTTAGATAACCTTACATTTCTTATAAGCCTGAAGTTTGGAGACATTTTATTTTAAACGGGAAAAGGAACGACAGCTTCATCCAATCATGAACGAGGGTCTTCCGAAAACAATATTTTCGATATAGTTTCGAGATATTGTTCGGAGATGGCGCCATGCCATTATAGGGATACTAATTTAGGTATACTGGAAAAAAATGTTACTTCATTTAGATATTCTACATTCATTTTATCTTGAAATAAAAAACAATATATGTCACTTTTTGATCTAATTTTTCGCAATTAAAATAAAATATAATCACCTTAAATGTAAATCATCTTCATATATTATTATTTGTAATATATTGAAAATACATTCTTGATATAACTAAGAAAATAGCGAAAAAGTCGATTTTTAATTTTTTTTTTAATTTCAAGGTCGTTTAGGCTATATCTGTGATGCATAGACAGAAGAAAAAAAATGAAACTTCAGGGGAGTATTTTTGACTTCCAAAAAAAGTTTGTATCCATATTAGAACTACAAATCATACCCCCAACATGGGGTAAAAAAAGTTTTTGCAGACAAATCAATTTTAGCCTACACTATTCATTCGATTGAGACGCTCTTTTTTAATGAAAGATTTTTAAATTTCGAATAGATTTGTGTTTGGATTTTTGTTAACTTTGGTTAATTTTGTATTAAACAACAAAATTGAATTTCCTTAAATTCTCAGAAGTACCATTCTTAGGTAAGATTTTCAGATTTATCCAGCAATATGTAATATTTGTGCTAAAACTGTCTTGAAATAATTTTCAGTCGTTGAGCAGTATAAAAAAAATGTTTATCAAGTTATAAACAAATTAATGTACTAAAGTTATTTTTCGGGACTGGCAACGTTTAGCTCTTTTAAATTTAGAGTTTTGGAAATAAATGTGAAGGAAATTAAGGTTTTATTGTGATTAATTGAGAATAGATGCTATTTGGCATCTGTTTACATAATTCCTACGAAAAATTAACAGTTTGGATATTTTTCAATGAGTAGGCTCATTTTGCGAATTGACAATAATTATATAGACAATTTCAGTAAACAAGTAAAATATCTTAACAAGGAATAATCGTAGACACATTATTAGTAGATTCCGTAAACAGAAATTGAGCGTGTTCGTTGTTAAATATCCAAACTCTGAATTTGTTTATAAAACTTGTTCAAATAGTTCATGATTCTCATAAATTTTCAAAGTATCATAGTAAGGAGTCATCAGAAAGACATTCTTAGTTGATTCCGTAACAAAAAGTTGAGCCAATTCATTGAAAAATATCTAAACTGTAAATTTATTTATAAAAATTATTTGAACAAGTGCCAAATGGCATCAATTCTCAATTAATCATAATGAAATAATTATTTTTCTCATATCTTATACTAAAACTTTGCATTTCAATGAGTTAAACATTGCCAATCCTAAAAATAACTCTTTTTCATTAATTTGTTCATAACGTAATAAACAATTTTATTTAAATTTTTTTCATTCACTGGAAGTTATTTCTAGATAGGTTTAGCACCGATATAAGAACTTGTTTGATACCTCTGAAAATCTGAGAAAAAAATGGTACCTCTGAAAAGTTAAAGAAAATGTGAACTTTGTTGTTACATACAAAATTAAAAACACTCTGTTATTAAAAATGAAAATACAGAATCTTTTCAAAATTTAAACATCTTTCATTTAAAGGAGAAAACGGCCAAATCGAATAAATAGTGTAGGTTAAACATTTATTTGTCCACATAAACTTTTTTTGCCCCACTCTGGGCTCTAACTTAGACACTCCCTTCAAGTAATTCCATTTTCGATAAAATGAAATTTATGTTCAGTAAAATCTCGGAAAAACATTCATGCGAACCTTATTGTTTGTTGTAAAGTCAAAACTATGATTTACTAAAAATTTAAAAAAATTAGTATGTAATTTTCCATACTTTCTGTTTCCAGAAGCAAACCATCCACCACAGCAAAAGGAGATCCCTGCTTATCGAATGAATGTTCATTATTACGAACGTTTTGAAAATTTTTTTGTTCACTTGAAACCCGCCGTTTATAGAGTAGTAGTGGAGAAAGAAGGAAATACGGAATACATCATTGGAGTAGTCTTTGGTGAAACTTTGTATCCACTCGGGGCTATGGCAGGTGGCGAGCAAATAAGAATTAAAGTAGATACAGTTTTGAACTTTAATTTAAAAATTAAGAAGGATGATGCTCTGAATAAAAGGTTCGGCACTCACGTCTCGATAAAAGATACTCGTTTGGCCCGCAATGGCCTCGGCGAGGTAATCCCTATACAACATGAAGCGAAAGCCGCGAAGGCATCGCTTGAAACGGGCTGGCTCTGGCGAATCACATCGGCGTCTAACATAAAGATCCCTTATATACCGTATACAAATTGAAAAATAAACATTTCTTCAAATCTAAAAGTGTGCACGCTTTTTAGGTTCATTTTATTATGAACATGCCTATAGGGGTATGAGAGAAGAAACTAATCCTGGCTCAGGTTTTGCGCAACTTTGAACCAGGAGTGATCAAGCTTGGGACCAACATTGCTCTAATCCTGACCCTTTTCTTGGCCCATTATTGTTTTAGCTCTGCTTCAATCCTTGTTATCATGTTCGACACTTTTATACCAACGGCTCGTTTTAATAAATAAATAATTTTAATTTGTAATTGTTCATTTTGTATTCTTTTTCCAATTCCTTATTCCTCCTAATTTTAAATTGAGGCGCTAAATGCAAAAAAGGAGATATAGAATTATTTTGAGGGATTGGGGAGGCCTCGGAGCATTCAGTAATAAAGTTACGAACTTTAATTTTTGAGACGCATGTTTACCTTTGGAAAATAACAAAAGTTGTAGCTTTTTTAGTTTTCGAATAATTCACAAAAAACAGTTTTTCTTTCGCTGATTAAAATATTTGGCCTTTATTGAATTCAACTCGCGACAAAGTGGGAACTTTTAAAAATTTGTTCAAAGAAATTGCTAAAAAATATGGGCAGTACACTCCCGCTAACTGCAATCTGTCAACTTCTCCGCCACACGTATTTCAATGCACAAATTATTGTGTCTCCTACTTAGGCGGCACACAGTGGGGCAAAAAAAGGACCAGTCGAGAAATCAATTTTTAGCCTACACTATTTATCCGATTTGAAAGTTTCTTCTTTAAATAAAAGCTTTTTAAATTTTGAAAAGATTTGTGTGTTACGATTTTTTTTTTAATTTTTAAAAATTTGTTATTTTACAACAAAGTTGAAATTTTTTTTTTTTAATTTTCCCCAGTTTCATTTCTTTTAAGACATTCAGATTGATCAAAGAAGATCTTAAAACAGTGTGACAGCTATATAGGAATAATTTCCAGTTGGTTGGAATAATTAAAAAAAATTGTTATTGTGTTATAAACAAATTAATGAAGAAAAGTCATTTTTTGGTATTGGGAATGTTTGGCTCATCAAAATTAATAGATTCTGTGTAAAATGTGAAAGAAATGAATGTTAAATTGCCAATAATTAAGAATAGATGCTTTTTGGTAATATTTTAAACAATTTTTATGAACAAATTTATAATTTGGCGATTTTTCAATCAATAGGCTCAATTTTTGTTTACGGAATCAACTGGGTATGTCTTTTCAAAGACTCTGTACTATGATACTATGCAAATTGAAAACAATTATTCATTATTTAAACAATTTTTATAAACAAATTTACAATTTGGCGATTTTTCAATGAATAGGCTTAATTTTTGTTTACGGAATCAAGTAGGGATGTCTTTTCGATGGCTCTTTGCTATGATAATATGCAAATTGACAACAATTATTCATTATTTAAACCTTTCTGAACAATTTTATCATGTAAAGTTTTCGCTTTCTCAAAATTCGCTCGACTTCGGAAACGATTAATGTTGTTTATGCATGAATTATGCAATGTCTCAGAAAAAATTATTATCTTAAAAAAATACATTTTAAACTTTTGCTAACGTCATCGATCAAAGAACGTGATAATGCATACTTCTGAGAAATTTCATTTGAAAAGATCAGAAAGTTCCCATTTCATCGTGACTTGTAGTGAATACAGAGGAAATATTCTAATCAGAAAAAAAAGTTTTTTGTAAATAATTGGAAAACTCAGAAAGTTACAACTTTTTTTTTTAAACTCCTGATGCCCCACGCCAATGGGGCTAAAATTGAAGTTTATGAGGTTCATATAAAAATCCTTTGTAACAAGTGTTCTCCTAAATCATAATACATACGCATCTGAAATTTGGCACACACATTCCTTCTGGCCTGAGAAAGGTTTACCTATAAAAGACTGTATCCTTCCTCCTCAGTTTTTCGATATTTATGCAAAATACAAATTTTAAAAAGTATATGCAAATAGGAGGATTTGCTCAGGGACCGTATTTCTCTCTGCATTTTTAAGGATCTATGCACATCTGCGCGCCTTGTTTTTCACCAGCATGACAACGATGTAAGAGCTGATCGGTGTCTTTTTTCCTGGCGCTACTGAACCAATCATATTAATATAATGTAATAATATAATTATATATAATAATATAATAAAATGTAATAATAAAAAATTTCACAAATACAACATGAAAATTCAAATAATTCAAAAAATTATACTTAAACTAATGTAACTTATTTACACTAAAACTTTGATCTAAGAAACCTGGATTCACGAGGTTCCCAGAATCTTCGTTCTCGGAATTTTGGTGATGCGGGGACCGCGGGACTGAAAGAGAGACGGTGCTCAATCATGCGCGACAAAAAGCATGAGAGCAGTACCCTCAGCGCGTTAGCTGCATCAGCTGTTGGCATGCGTCCAAATCCAACAGAAATGGTTTATGCAGCCCCCAATTTTTACGTTTGGATTCCCTGGATTTAAGGTCAAGGCCATGTCACGCTATTCCCGAAACCGTTCTTAAATCCAAGTTCCAGTGTCACTTTTTAGTTAGGAGTATTTACATACATATGTTTTTATTTGTTTGATTGTGATGAACTCCAAGACTGGCCGCTTCTTCAAAATAAAAAGTTTTGTTTCTTAAGATAAAAAGAGGCTTCATTAAATTCCCAATTTGTATACGTATTAAAAAAATTTAAATTCGAAACTTTATTCTCAATTGTTCAGAGTCCTCCCCACTCCAGCAAAATAATTTCATATTTCGTTTTTGCATACGGTGTCTCAATTATGGGGTAGTTTAAGACAGAAATATTATAACCTGTAAGTGATCTTTTGATTTTAATGAAACTTGGTATAATTATAGTGTCATATAAAAGACATTTGGAGCCGAAAGGATTTTTAAACAGTTTTGAAATTACGGAAGTTACGCCATGTTCAATTTTGGCATCACATTATTTTTATCGTTATTTCGGAAACCGTGAAACGAATTTTTACGAAACTTGGAATTATTGTATACAGAAGTGAACGCATTATTAAAATAATGAACAAAACATTTCTTCTCAAAATTGTGCACCTTTTTATTTGTCCTAGTTAGAATATGAAATTCCTTATACTTTACCTTTCATTTAAAAAAATATAATATTGACTTTTCTGGATCACAAGATATCGTTATTTAAAAGGACTGCGCGCGCAGACGCAGCGTGGGCGGCCTACTACCCTCTCAGTGTTTCTCAGTATATCTCACTCTACCTAAAACAAAATTTATTATTCAATGAAAAAATTCTACTTTTTTTATCTAACTTTTTCGTGATACCATTTATTTTAAGACTCTAAAATTCATTAAAACTGGTCATTAATCAGTGTAATGACTAGCTTTGTTTGTTTGTAATGTGGGCAAGGGTGCCCGTGAGGTTCCCCCTGGCGCTTAGGCTATAAAGCCTATTGTGCCACACCCGTGATTATTACTCGAAATCGATCAACGACCACCGAACGCTAGTCTCCTCGATGTGGAGCCCATACCCTGGGAGTTAATTAGCCCCTTTTGAGGACACCTAAAGTTTCCGGTGGGTTCCGATCCACCAAAGCCCATGTAAAAGTACATAGAAAAATTGACATTGGTAGCGGCTCAGGGACCGACTCCAGTCCTCTTGCACAGAAGCCTAGCGCTCTATCACCCAAACCACCGAGGCTCTTTTATGTAATGACTAACTAATAAACAAGTAGTTAAGAATAACTGCTATTTATAAATTATATGAACCATTTTTGTCAACAAATACACATTTTGACCATTTTTTCATGAATAGGCTTAATTTTTTGCGGAATCAACTAGAAATATTTCGACAAAGATTCCTTGCTGTCACATTTTGCAAGTTGCAAAACATTGTTAATCATATAAATAATTTTCATAAATAAATGCACATTCAACAATTTTTTAATGAAAAAGTAAAATTTTTTCGCGGAATCAACTATTTTGGAAAATTTAAAGAAAGGGCAGCAGGGAATCCCTGTGAAGGCATATCTAGTTATTTCCGCAAACTATTACATCCGTAATTTCTGTAATCCGCCACCCTTCCCCCGACGCGCTGATCCGTAGCTTGATCCGTAGCTTTAAAATTAATTTCATTTATTTCCTAAATTTCTCTGGTAATCCCTTAAAATTGAGCTTTGGAAAACTTTGGAAACTTTGGAAATCCTACATAATTGTTTGATATCCCTCAAAGTTTTTGAAATCTCTTGAACTTTTTTAGAATCTTTTAAAACAGCTTAAAATATTTTTAAATCCTTTAAATCCTTTGCAATAATTGGAAGTCCTGTAAAATCCTTTAAATATTTGTAAAATTCTTTGAAATGTTTGAAAATGTTACAAAATTCTTTGAAATTCCTTGAATTTTTTAGAATCTCCAGAAATGCTTTGGAATCATTTGAAATAATCTAAAATCTTTTAAATCCTCTAAAATTTCGTAAGATCCTTCATGATTTTCTATCATGTTTTGTCTATAATTGTTAAAAATTATACGAAATTCAGTATGGGAAAATCATTAAAGACCTATACTGACTTTCTTAATTTATTTCTTCGTCAGGGTTAAGCAACCATAACAGTGAGTTACAAACCCTTGAAGGGTTTTCAAATTCTGGAAAAGTTGTTAAACTCATTATATTAAAAAAATGTAATCCGCTCTTCTTCTGAAAAATTCGTGGGGAGGCCCGGCCTTCATGGTATCAATCAGGTATGTTGTCACTTCCACAAACATGACTCATTTACACGTTATTATTCAGGATGAAAAAATTAGTATTATTTACACACTCAGTTTATAGATTTTAACTGATACGACATTCAGTTAAACACAATAAGTAAAATCAAATAAATTAATCTTTCTACTGCGTAATCAATAATTTGGCCCCTCTAAATCACAAATAATAATGTCATAAATCTGAAGTGCTTTTGCGATAATATGTAAGTAAAACTTTTTTAGGAATATTTATCAGCTACACTTTTTATAAAGTTTTTCATAAGTCGGTTTCCTTTATTTCAAGAAATATTTTAAAAAATGAGGACCATTATTGGTATTCTCTTCTTCACAGTAGCGATTTTCCCATATACTATTGGTAAATATAATTTCTACAATTTAGAGCACATTTTTAATTGAAGTATATTTACTTCAAATTAGAAGTGAAACTAATGAAAATTAGAATTAATGGTGAAAGGGGAACATTCAGCACCTACCTACTTTTTTTGGAAAGTAAAAACTATGATTTAATAAATGAATTTACTAATTAATACAGCATATAATTTTCTGCTTATACTTCTTTTTTCCAGAATTAACCAGAATTCGACAGATACAGAAGACCCCTTTACCTCGATTCAAAGTTCTTTATTACGAAGCTAAATCAGGTATTGATGTGAAATTACGGGAAGGCCCTTTTTAAGTAGCAGTTGATTTATGATTGAAATTAAAAGAAACAAGTATTTACCAATATCGAAAAAGGATCCTCTAAATAATCGGTTTCATCGCAAATATTTCGAAAGTGTGACACACAAAGTTTTTTTCGTCGAGCGGCAAATAATTCACCCGATACTGGGCCACTCGTCCTAAGATGGTACATTCTTTAAATAAGTAAAAATGGTAAAATATAAACGGATGCACGCTTTTTGGGTACATTCCGTTGTGAAAATATACTGTATGATAGGAGAAACTAATCCTGGTTCAGGTATGGCCCAACTTTGGCCCAGCTTTGCCCAATTTCTGGCCCATTTTTGGCTCGGCACGGGGTCAGACCTTATCAAAATATGCAACACTTTCATATTTCCAATACTTATTTTTGAATAAATGAAGGATTTCATGTTGCATATACTGATCGAACGTAAGGTCAAATCAATTACCTCGCGAGATCTAGATGTCACGAACGTAGGTGTAAGAACCCGAATCAATAAAGTTAAATCAGTATAGTTAAGAGGTAATCTAATTAAGACTCTTCCCTATGGTTGATTTTCTTACTGCCCCAAGTCGAATGATGTACGTTAGTATCACATCCGATAAGCAATGGCCATCACTTAACCTGCAGTAGTCCATTTGATTCCTGCATTCCTCAAAAGGTGGTGGTTCCTGGGAGTCAAATGGTAAGTATGCTTTTTCAGTGTGACTTTTGTCAGGGGTACAGTCAAGTATTACCGAATAATACTTAGCTAATATACATTTTTCTACAATTTTATTCTTAACTGAAACACCTAACACTTCAATAAGTTCATTTTGAATATTTTTACCGAGATAATGTGCTTGAACTTTCTTTCCATTTTCATTTTGAATTTGTATTCTCCTTAAATGTTCAGCTATACTGTCATCAAATTTGGCAACCATTTCAATTAATTTCAAATAATTTCCATTATTTGGCTTGTACAATTTATCAACTTTTCCTTGAAATGCTAAACATTGTTTACCAAGATATTTTACAAGCTCAATTATCCAATTTAAAACCTTATACCAGTGTCATCTCTCAGAATCTAAAAATCGTTGATATGAGGCATCAATCGCTTTATTAGCTTTCAAATTTCAGGACAAATTTGTCCATTCTTGGAAGTTTTTAATATGAATACTACTTGTTTCATGTCGATCTAAGGCTCTGGAAATTTTTTTCCAGTCAGAAAAACCATTTCCTTTAAGAGTAATACCGGTATTATCAAATAATTTACAGGGAAAGAAAAACAACGAGTTTTTTCTGGTCGAATAAATCAACCAGTATCTGTTAACTTCTTCGCCGTTAGGTAAAATTCGTTTATAATGTGAAGTTTTAAAACTCCTACCACATTCGTTTTTGCGAAAATTAAAATCACAGACTTGAATTGGGCCTCTTTCAACAAGTGTTTGCCGGACACTGTGTGATATCACGTTAGACCACATGGCAGGGTTATTCCTAATAATGTACTTATCTACGGTGTTTTCTACGTTGTTCCGTGCTATTTCTTGTAGATCTACTATTTCTACCTCGTGTATTTTGTTACTGTCTCCTCCCAGGTCTTCACTATGTTCAGGATCGACTTTTTCGTGACTCTCTTGACATTGAAACAGAATTTGCATGCGTTATTATCGGGAAAGAATTAAAATTGATTTTGAGTATGCACACTAGGATAGGCCAAAAATTAAATTTCTTCTGATCGCCCCCCCCTCACCTCTAATTCGTTTGTTTTCCAGAAAAAGAAGTTCCGTATTTGTTTTCAAATCAATCAACTTTGAACCGAGCCTCCGGGCTTTTTAAATTAACATATAGTTTTAAATGGGAATATCTAAGTTTTCGAAATTTGGGTCACCCTCATGCACACATTAAAACAAATTCGAACAAATGTCCAAGATAAAAATATACAAATGTTTTATATTGAAAATTTATTTTAATTAATATTTTATTTAAAACATAAATTAAAATAAATTTTCAATATAAAACATTTGTATATATATATATACATATATATATGTATACCTTTTGCCTGTCGTTCTTTCTTCCAACGTCTGCATGATCAACTTTTTCTATTGCTGTAGAACTCTTTTCACGCTAAATACAAATTATTTACTCTAATATTAGAGAAAATATATGTAAAAATCTCAGGATGCAAACTTTTTTCTCACACGATGTGAACTTCAGAAGAACTTTGTTCTTAATGAACAAGTGCTTCAACTTATAAGCACTTAGACTTGTAGGTCTGTTTCTCGAACCATGGAGGGGGGGATTGCTTTTCCTCTATCTTTTCGATGGTAACTTTCCACGGGGGGTCTAGCTAATTGTTGGCTCCGCAATTTTGTTTCGCTTGCCAACACCCCTTATCCATAAAAAAACTACTGCTTTGCTGATACCTGCATTAAGTACCACTAATTTCATTGCTCTAGCAGCATTACAGTTTGAGAGGTGGATCCACTTTATTGTCGATGCCTGCACTTGCGAAATTAGTTTTATTGTCAGAGCAACATAATTAACTCATTAAATCTAGACTTTAGACTTTCCTGAGATATAATTTGAGAAACTTTAGAATTCTTATTCTTGTCAATAAGTATATAAAACGTTCTTTTTAAGCTGTCGCGCCTTGCACCTTGCATTATAATGTACTCATCTCGTTTAGATTTTAGACTCTTCTAGAATCTCATTTAAATAAACTTTAAAATTCTTATTCCTGTCATTAAGTATATGAAAACTATTCCTTAAGCGGCCGCCTCAGCGGCCGCCCCTCGCCCTTTACGCCCGGAGGCGGCCGCCTACTCTGCCTCCGCCTGTAGCGGCCCCTGTTCGGAACCAAGTATCTAGAAAAGAACGGTGGTAATCCAATAAATGTAATAGCACCTCTTACACGATGTGTTGCCCTAGGTGTTTCTACGCAACTATCATAAATAAATGACTGATCCGATCTTGTTACTTAAGCCTCTAACTTACGCCTTGTACCAGGTGTGGCTATTACATAACGAGATTGGCGCTGCTGCAGAAGAAGTACGCATGCGCCAAACATTAGCGACCGATAGATGTTTAGCCTGAAGCCCTTCTCTTTTAAATGCAGTACTTCTCGCTTCTGCAACCAAATCCGTATAGGCGTAACCTTCAATCGCATTAGAGTTGTTTTTTTGTTTTGTCTGAAAAATGTTCAGTGTAACAACAGAGCAACGAATTGTTGTGAAATTTCACATGAAACTTGGAAAAACCGCTACTGAAACTTATAATTTATTTTAAAAAGTGTATGGCAATGAATTTTTATCGCGTGCACGTGTTTTTGAGTGGTTTAAGCATTTTCAAGATGGCCGTGAAGACGTTGAAGATGATTAACGCCCGCGTCGCCCTTCCACGTCAAAAACAGATGACAATATCGCAAAAATCGGTAATCTGGTTCGAACTGGGTTCCTGAAGGTCAAACAATTAATCAACATTAATCAGCATTAATAAACATTAATCAACAACTACCATCAAGTTCTTTCTGAACTCCGTGAAAGAATAAGGAAAACACGATCTGAATTGTGGAAGGGCAAGTCATGGGTTCTCCACCAAGACAATGCGCCGGCTCATTCCGCATTGACTGTATCCCAGGACCCAGTGTTCGATCATCCGCCCTATTTGCCGGATCTTCCGCCGTGCCACTTCTAACTGTTTCCTAAGGTGAAATCTGCATTGAAAGGAACGAGATTTGAGTCCGTTGAAGCTGTGAAAGAGAAAGCGACACGCGTCCTGAAGAAGCTGACAGTAGGAGACTTCCAGCACTGTTTCAAAGAATGGAAGATTCGCATGTAGCGTTGTAGAGATGGAGGACGGGTGTATATTGAAGGTGATAATAAATAGGTATGTCTGAAATCAAAATAAAATGTTTTACAGCACCAGTCTAGCTATTTAATAGTAAGTCCAAGGTTTTCGTATCGATGAAAAAGCCGTTTGTTCCACTGTCAAACGTCTGTTTAAGCTAGCAGGCGCTTCCTTAGCGTGGTAAAGGTTTATCTGGATAAAATCCAGACATCTTCTTCAGACTCTGGACTACTCGTGGCTCTGTAGTTATCATAAGTTAGGTAGCTTGACTATTCGCCTTGTCATCGATAGCCTTTCATCCTCCCGTTTTCATTGTCGGATTTTGGATTGCTATCCTCTAAAGTACTGCTGTTGGTTCCATTGATACACCAGGAATCCAAGCCAGCAGCTTCAATGTCCTTGGGAGGTCTTTGCTGCCGATTATTTTGATCTTAGCTAATGCTCAAGGTTGTAAATTGCCAACAGCTTTAATGAGCCAATTTTCGGATACTTCTTCCGAACATATGACGATAAGAGCATAATTTTGTAAGCAGCAATCTTCAAATCTTGAGATGACTTCTCCAGGTTGTATCCTATCGATTTTCTCCTCTATTGCCGCCTTAATTGCATTGACCTGGCCCCTAGAACCCTTTGATGACTATGGCTACTTTCAGTTTAATTTTAATGGCCTGGCTACAAGAGGTTGTTGGACCTCTCAGCCGCATCTTTTTCTGTTCCCTTATTTCATTTGGTGTTATTGCAGTCAGAATAGGGCCTTTTCAGAATCTTAATTTGGCTAACAGCTTCCGAGAATTTAGCTAGACGTAGTTTCACCGTTTACCCACGGGCATCAGAATCTCCATTAATATTCTGATTTCCATAAAAATAAGTATTCTAAAGTTTTTGGGGTCGCGAAATCCGACTTTGATACCAAAATATCCAAATTCAAGTTCATTGATCCAATATGACAAATTAAAAATTTCAAAACGGTCTAAATTTTATGAAAATGGGTATCCTGAGATTTTGGGGATCATTCAATTCAAATATCGATACATAATTTCTAAATTCAAAATGGTTGATTCAATATGTGAATGAAGAATCTAAAAATATGCATTTTTGAGATTTAAAATTTGAAAATTTTGACTACTGACAAATTTTAATAATTTATATTTAGAAATTTCAATTTAAAATCTTCCAAATTCATATTTTTACATTCTGAATTGAAGTACTGAATCAGCTATTCTAGAAGTAGAAATTATATTAATATATTTTTATTTAGTGACCTTCAAAAACTAAAAATACAAATTTTCATAAAACTGAGACTATTTTCAAATTTTAAATTTATTATATTAGATGAACCAGCTTCAATTTGGAAATTCTGTAATCAGGTTTGAATGTAGCGGCACCAAAAACTTTAGAATACTCATTTTGATTAAAATCTGAACACTAACGCAGGTTCTAAACAATGAGGGATGAGTTTAAAAAAAAATTCAAAGAACACGAATGAAATATTTTCAATCTCAAATACTTTCAAAATTTCTTATTCTAGCACTAATGAATAGTTTGGATAAAAAAACACATTTCTCAAGCCTTTTCTCCAAAAAAGTGTAGGTAATTTATTATAATCAATAGTGAGTTGGAAAGGGAATGCGAAATGATCAATTACAAACTTGAAATCCTTTATTGATTTGAAAAAAGGTATTGGACATATGGAAGTGTTGAATATAATAAAAAGGTCTGAACCCGTGCTGAACCAATTATGGGCTAGGAGTTAGCCAAAGTTTGGCTAAAATTTGAAAAGATCTGGACCAAGATTAGTTTTTCCATTATTTTCACACAAAAATGTACCGACAAAACGTACATCCGTTTATATTTAACAATTATTACTTATTTAAATAATGGTCCACCTGACTACGAGCGGCCCAGTATCGGGTGAATTGTTTGTGGCTCGGCGAAAAAAACTTTTTGTGTCACGCTCTCGTAATATTTGCGATAAAAACGAACATTCAGAGGATCCTTTTTCGATATTGGTAAATTCTCGTTTGTTTTTATTTTAACTATAAATCTTTCAAGTTTATTCCCGCCAGGATTCACGAATGGAAACAAAACATCATTTAAGATTACTCCAAACACGTATTCGGTCTCTCCTATTTCCCCAACTGGTACTTCGAAAGGTCCTTCTGGTAATTTTAGATTGATGCCTGATTTAGCTTCGTAGAAAAGAACTTTAAGTTGAGGTAAAGGGCTCTTCTGTATCGGTCGCACTCTAGATAATTCTGCAAAAAGGAAGTATAAGTAGAATATTATATCTTGTATTAATTAATTAATTAATTTTTAATTAATTTACCACTTAATCTAATTTTCATTAGTTCAACTTCCAATTTGAAATAAATATACTGTTATAGGCCAACGGTCCTATATTTGGCAACCACTGTTGATGGTGATTTGGGCACGTAATTTCCCAACTCGATTTTCAAAGAGAAACTCGAGTGGAAAAATTTTACGCCTAAATCACTTTACAACTGTGTTGACCAAAGACGACCTTGCTTTCACCCACTTGAGTGAATCATCAGTAACGGTGATAGAGACCCTAAATGTTTAGCCAGACATTGCCATCCTATTGTTGTGGGTCCTCGAACGACGCGCCAGGTTAGCAGCTGTCCTGCCGGGATTTTCCGCGGGGACAAAACAACTCTCTAAACACGTGCGTCAGGCACGTATACAGGCCGGTAGGCACGTATGGACAGAACGAAAACAAGTTGCATGTCACGTACGCCGGCCACGCTATTCCCTGTCCTCCTCTAACCTGTGCGCGTCACTACAGGGGATCTCAACGCAAATGTTTCGCATAACTCGAGATATTTTCTTTCTAGAATACTCGCTCTGAATATTTTTTTTATTGTTTCTATCACCAACATTATTTTAATAATATCATTTATTTTATATCTTAATCTTCTGATGTCATCAAGTTGTTTTTCTTCTTATTTATTTTATTTTTCGTGTAACGTAAATATTCGGAATGAACTCAGCCTGAGGTTTCGCCCTATTTATAATATTAATTTTGAAAATTAAAAATATAGAGAAACGATTCTTTTATTGTATTTTATTATTAAAGTATATTTAGCGAAAGGTACAAATAATTTAAAATACTCTTTATAGGCTAGTTTTACGAATTAGAGATCTAAGGTAGCTAAGGTAACAACTTAGAGTTTACGAATATTGTTTAAAACAGCGAGAGGCGCGCGAGATCGAGGGCAGGCAGCACGGAGTACGGTGTCCCCACCGCTCCGTTGCGACTCCAGTTTCGAGCGTCTCAGCCAATCAGCGAGTCAGCTGCCGCTCCCTGCCTCGCTCTAGCTCGCGCCCCTCTCGCCCATATAAGCCGGTGCACGAGCCGTTCTCGTCACTTGGCGACTTGTAACCCTCCAGTGGACAGCACGGGCTAACTGAAGCTCCGCATCCACTGACTACGAGGATTTTTGTACAATAGCCGTTCCGAATATAAAATTAATTCACCTATCCTTGCCTTTTTCTTCCACCTTACCTTTACTCTTTCTTTCTCTCGTTTCTTTTCCGGTTGATTGTTCTGCCTTCGAGGCCCCAATCCCGATCTCTCTCTCTCTCTCTCTCTCTTGGTAGCTGGTCTGCCTTCGTGGCTCCAACCCCGCTCTCTTACCTTACTCTCTCTTTCTCTCTCTTCTTTTCCGGTTGATTGGTCTGCCTTCGATGCCCCAATCCCGATCTCTCTCTCTCTCTTGGTGGCTGGTCTGCCTTCGTGGCTCCAACCCCGCTCTCTCTCTCTCTCTCTCTCTCTCTCGGTGGCTTGGTCTTCCTTCGTGTCCCCAACCCCGCTCTCTCTCTCTCTCTCTCTCCTCTTTCATCTTTCTACCTGGCAACACTTCTTCTCTATGCCTGGTAGGAAACCCCAGGCGATCAACGGCCTTCCTCGCCTCGAGACACCACCCGTTCCTTTACCACCACCCCCTGCTCCTCAACCTTCCTCTCCTTCCAAACATTCCATCCTCCTGCTCAGCACGAGTAAAACCCTTTCTCCTCGTTCCCGGGTTCGGTTTATCCGCGTTCCGACCACCTCTTCTTCCTCTTCGTCGGGCCGCTTAGATTTTCTAAGCGTTACGACGACCTGGAACCCTTCCGGCCACGTGCCATCCCTGCCACCCCCAAGAAGGTCGACTCTCCTTACGACTTCTTGGTGCCCGTAACCCGTAAGGGGCTTTTACCACCCACTCCTGGCAAATGGTTCCGCCACGCCATTCCTATCCCCTCCAAACCTTCGACTCCTCCCGCTCTTTCTGATTCCTCTGCCGACGTGCTCATCCTGCACGCCGACGACTTCCTATCCAAGGCCTCCCCTCCTCGCCGCTACCTTGTCCTCTAAATCCTTTTCTCCTTTGACGACGGGGCTTCACCCCTAAAAAAAAAAGGTCCTCGGACCCAGCACGTGGAGCCCCTCCACCTTCGGGTGCGAACGGCGGCCCACCGAACAAAATTACGTCCGTCGCGGCCCCACTGTGCGCCGCCTAGTCATCCCGACTAGCGCCCGGCCAGCTCCCCACTAGCGCCTTACCAGCTACAGGGAACCACTCATCCAGTTCTTTCTCTCTTGATGATTTGCCCCCTCCACCAATCATAAAAGGGGCTTGCATCAATACTTCAATGAAAAATATAGTTTAAATTATAGATATTATATTTACCAATAGTATAAGGAAAAATCGCCAAGGTGAAAAAGAGTATATCAATGGCGCTCATTTTTTCTTGAATATTTCTTGAAATAAAGGTAACCGACTTATGAAGAATTTTATTAAGAGTGTAGCTAATAAATATTCTTTGAAAAGTTTTACTTACATATTACCGCAAAAGCACTTCATATTTATAAAATTATTTTTTAAGATTAAGAGGGACCAAAATTATTGATTGCGCCAGAGAGGGAATTTATTGTATCTGACTTATTATGTTTAATGTGAATAAAGTATCAGTTGAAGTATACCTTATATTTAATTTATAATTTAGGTGTGTTAATAATTATAATTTTTTTATTCAAAATAAGAACATGTAAAGGGTGGTCGAAATTTTTCTCTCTCGAATATTCCCGAATATTACCACCAAATTTTTTCAAATTCACAAACAAATAAATGCGTTTTTGTTAATGAAATTTGAGGTTCCGCAAGCTGTATTCATCCGTATTTCCCATGAGAAAAAAAAACGTTTTTGTGATTTTTGTTCAGAATCGTCAATATTGCGTAAATCTAGTTGAAACTCAACATTTTTCTTCATAATTAGCCATAAAAAACCAAACAAAACTTTTTTTAAATATTATTCCTATAAGTCTATTTTATAGGGTCCCAAAAAAGCCTATAAGTGAAAAATTGGGTTTTGCGAGTTTTTGGCACTGATTTTTTTTTTTGCGGTCTTTTTTATATGAATTGTTTATAATACATAAAATAATACTTTCTACTGATAATTAGATGTTTACGTGGATTATTAAAATAATTTATTATTGTTTTTAGCAATGTGCTCATAGAATAAAGTTTTCAACTTCTAAGTCAGAACGAAGATATGAGCAATTATATTCAACAGAAGTTATTGTTTCAACCATTTATTATTTTTTATAATAATACTCTTTCAGAATAATGCCGAAAAGTTTCTGGTTTTTCTAAAATTTTCTACTTATGGTCCACTTTGCAATTAGAGTGAAGCAATAATCAATTCGAATTAACAAAAATAATTTCTTAAAAAATTAATTATTATTTTTAATCATATTTTCTTTGAATAATCCGGGAAAGTTGCGGTTTTATCTGAAATATTAAATTAAGAAAACATAATTGTTTAAACAAATTATTATTGTTTATAACTATCTTTTTCTATAATAATGCTAGATAGTTGCGGTTTTTCTTGACATTTTTAACTTCCTGTTCACTTTTTACTTAGTGAGATAATAATTAATGCAAGTTAACAAACAAAATTGTTCAAATAATTTATTATTGTTTATAACCATCTTTTCTTAGAGTAATGCTAGAAATTTGAGGGGTTTTCTGAAATTTTCAGTTTTTTTCACTTTTTAGTTAGGAAGAAATAATAAATATTAATATTACTTTTAAACAAAAAGGCTCGCAGGAACTATTTCAATGAAAATTTACATTCAATATGATCCATACAGAAAATTTCAAAAATATTTCAAATATCTGTTCATCTCGCAGAAAAATATATTGACAAAAAAGAAAAGCGATTGTTTAGAAAATGATTCTCTCTACCATTTATTTATTATTCGTTTATAACTAAAATGCAAAGGTAATGTAAAAATTTCAAAAAAAAACCCAACTGTCTAGCAATTTATTAAGAGAAGACACTTATTAACAATAATAATTTGCCTAAACAATTATATTTATTTAATTACACTAATTATTATAATCTTCCTATAAGTGAAAAGTAGACAAAAAATTAAATATTTGAGGAAAAATCACAATTTTCTAGCATTATTCAAAGAGAATATTTTTAAAAATTATAATAAATTTTGTAAACAATTGTGGTTGTTAACTTGGATTAATTATTACCTCACTCTAATTAAGAAGTGGAAAATCGAAAAGAAACTGTAACTTTCTAGCATTATTCTAACAGAATATTACTATAAATAATAATAAATGGTTCGAACAATTATTTCTGCCTTGCTCTAGCTGAAAAATTGCAAATAAGTTTAAAAATTCGGAAATAACTCGACTTTCTAACTCTATTCTAAGATAAAATTGCTGGAAACAATGATAAATTGTTTTAAAAACTCATTTAAACATATAATTATTAACAGAAAGTACTTTTTTCTATATTGCAAACAATTTTTATTTAAAAAAACCGCAAAAATAACATAATTAGCGCCAAAAACTTGCAAAACCCAATTTTTCACTTATGGGGTTTTTTGGGACCCTATGAGAATGTCTTATAGGGGTGATATTTAAAAATTATTTTTTCATTCGTATTCTATGGCTAATTGTGAAGAGAAATGTTGAATTTCAACTGGATTCAATAAATATTGATGATTTTAAATAAAATGTACAAAAACGTCTTCTTTTCTTATGGGAAATACGTCTTAAACCTCATGGGGCTGGCGGAACCTCTAAATATCATTTTTTTTTTCAAACAACAATTTTTGTTTACCATATTAATACTAATAAAAAATGATGAATCTGATATCACGGAAAGATTCTGGAGAATATATTTTGTGTGGAAGAATCAGTGTCTTTCCAGAAAAAATCTGAATTACTCAATTTATCTCATTAGGAGCGATAATTCATGTTTGAATAACTCTTATCAATGAGAGACACAATCTTTCAAGTATTCATAACTGTATTTCAAATTTTCATATCATATTGCCTTTCAGTTTGAAAATTACTGTTTAACTGAATTGATATTTCGTACAGCAATGATTAAAGTTTAGGAAAAAATTTCTGAAATTTTTCAATAATTGTCTTAAAGTTTCATATAATGGTATTAAAGTTTCTGTTGTCTAACATTTAGTATTTTCTATTTGATAAAATTTGCATATCTATGAAAAAGCTGACTTTTTGCAGCAAAAACCAAAAATATGAAGATCGATAATAAAAAATAGATATCTAATTGTTAAAGTAAAATTGATTGTGATGAAATGAAAAGTATTGGAACTTTTCGTTTAATTATAAATTCCATATATAAAGACAGTCAACTCCACGAAACCTTAAAATTTTGTATGGTTTTAATGTTGTGAATGAAGAAGCACGCGTAAAAAGTTGTATTTTTTATTTTGAATGTCAAGTAACACATATTTTCGAGTGACTGGGTCCTGAAGTTATACAACACATACAAATTTATTGTTCTCATTATTAATATTTCAGCATGGTTAAAATTTAAGTTTGCTTATATAATTTATATAACTGCGTATAATTATTCTCTGTTTGATAAGAAAACAAACACACGCAATTTTTTAACCTAATTCCATGAATCTGACCTCGTTAAGAGATTCTAATCTATCTTCTGCTTTCGTCGTAATTTTTTCGGCAACTTCGCAAATAGAAGAGTAAATCAAAAATGGATATTTTCTGGAAGATAAAGCTTCATGGAAACCTGAAAATCTAGAAAAACGGAATGAAGTTTTATGTTAATACTATTCTATAAATATATTTTTTTTTCAGCGAAAAACAATAACATGAAACATATATAATATTTTCAATATTTCATGAAATAATTTAAAAGTTTTAATTTAACCGTGCAAGAAGAAAGATAAATAATAATAATTTATTTCAATATTCCCTTTCAATATGAAAAATCATAGAACACCTTATCCGAATTGAGAAACAATTGTGATATTTTTAATACTCTTGCGGGGTTAAATAAAAACTTTTAAATTATCTAATAAAATATTGAAAATATAAGTTTTTTATTTTAGTGTTTTTCGCTGGAAAAACATGTTTCTTCTTTCTTTATTCGTCTTATCAGAGGTGATATGTCATATCTGAATAACTCTTATCATTGAGAGATCCAAGCTTTCAATGTTTCATAACTGCGTTAATTTTTCATTTAGGCTAAGAGCAGCAATTATTGGCACCCCTTCCCGACTCTCAATTGTTGGTACCCTTAACTGATTTCTTATTGGATAATAAATTTTATCAGAATAAATTACTGCAATGAAATATTTATGAAAAATTAAATTAATCCACTCCGGTTTTTGGTATACCAATACTTGGGCTAAGGTGCCCAAAATTGGTGCACTTACTCTCCTGGATTTTACTTTGGGGATTACCGCCTCACTTTGATCATTTTTCCTACCGGAAATATTAGATTTTAGAAAAAAGGATGACATTTTTTAACATTTGTAAGTGGATTCCATGTCAGACTCGCACAAACTAGTATTTTACATTATTATTGATTTTTTTAAACGTTGGTTATTTATTTGTTTAGTAAAAAAAATATACAGTGCGAAAAATTTCACTTTAGAGAAATTTGTTTGAAAGCTATTGCACTTTTACAGTTATGTTTCCATTTTTCATTTCACCCTTATTAATTACTAGGATAAAATATTAAAATGCTTATTTTATTAATTTTTTACCCTGATTTTAGTTTGTATATGATCATTATTTTTCTTAAATGAACACAATGTCTTAATTGTCATAAAAATACTCATTTGCGTGGCATTTTAACATTTTTTGGGTTATTAATATTACTTAAAATTTATTTATAATCATTTGGAAACTCAAAAATAAGGGGAATATCCATGGGGGAGAGTATCCATGATGAACCGAAAACAGGAGCTCTTGAAACGGAGAGCGCCTGTTTTCGGTTCATCATGGATGCTTTCCGGTAGCGAATTGCTCGTTTCCAGGCGCACAAATGAAGCACATTTTCGATTAATCAAAACAAAAACAATACCATTTTTCGAAAAAGGGCACTGATAGGTTGTGTATTATGCCATTGAGATTATGTGATTAAAATATTACATCAAACAATTCATCCTTGTAGGAGGAAGCATGTCATTTCTAATACATGGGCTAAAAATCGAGTCTGAGGAAGCACCTTAACTAATGACGAGCGAGAGGTTTGACGCCGAGGATGTTTGTGTGCATTCGGCGAGTAGGCTGAAATGTCTGCCTTCAAACTCGACTGTCAAAAAAACCGACTGAACTAGAGTGGTTTTCTGCAGTTTTCCTGTTCTCTGCCCAAACGTCCAGGCAAATGCGAGTACTTCTTATGAAGTCAGATGCAGTCGCGGGAAATCACTGGTTGTGATTGAATTTATACAATGACTCTAAACCCACCTCAGTTTAGTTAAGTATAGGTTATATGCAGGCGGGGGTTTATTGCCTGCGACTAGCTAATGTCCCATCTTGTGCATAAGATAATTCAGGTGGTTGTGCTCTGTAAGCATCTGAACTACTGTTCTTATGTCTTTCTTGAGTCAACCCAGGATTTTCCTGACTGTGTCTGGATCAAACTTTTAATGGCCATCTCGATGCAGAAAGACGCTAGTCCCAGTGCTGGTTCCGGTCCTATGTATTCACATGCTGCGCCACCTTTTGTCAACTGGTCCGCCTTTTCATTGCCCTTGATCCCTGTGTGACCAGGAACCCATATGAGAGGCACGTTTTTCTTTTCTGCAAGTTGGTTTAATGTCTTTTTGCATTCCCAAACTAGCTCTGATGTGAGACTGTAATCTGCCTGCCAGCAGCGTTTTCTTCTAATAATGTCTCAGCACAGCGAAGGACGGCCAGGACCTGTGCCTGAAAAATGGTGACATACAGTGTGCTGATGTCACTTGGGAGCCTTGAGTGTCTAATCCCTCAAGTATATCTATTTGCTCTTGCCAGGCAGCCCATCGCGTTACCCGCCCTGGCAGTTATCGCAACATGTATGGGTTCTTCACAGAGCATCAATCCTATCATGGCCTTGGGAGTAGTCCTCATTGCTCCCGTAACAACCCTAAATGCTAGAGTTTCTAATCATCGCAGCCTTGTAACACTTCTTGCATTGAGTTTCAAGATGCTTCGCCCAGTTCAGTTTACTACTCAGAATTACTCCCATATATTTAACGGAGTCTGAGATCTCAGCCTCCCACCACACAATGCAGGCGCGTCAAATTTCGACACTTTGTACTTTCTCGTAAAAAGGACCAGGCTGGTCTTTTCCGGATTTAACAAGTGCCCTGAACTGTCGCACCAGAGCTCTACGATGCACAGCGACAACCTTGAAAGACCTATCAACGTTTCCAGATGAGCCCCCTGACTAGTATTAAAAAGTTATCCGCATATTTCTGGGTATAATACCCCTCCTTATTAAGCCTACGAAGGAGATCGTCCACTACAATGCGCCACACGAGGGGTGATAGGACACCCGCCTACGGGCACGCTACACCTTCAAGTCTCTCGACAGATGACTTCTGGAGGGATATTGCTTTAGGCGCCCTCTATATCCAAGAAGGTGTCCACAACACACCCTCCCTGTTCCAGCTGCTGCTCCAATTTTGCCACGACAGCATGGAGGGCAGTTCGTACCGAGCAGCCTGCCCGAAAACCGTGCTGCCCTCTATGCAGCGTAGAAGCAGGATATATCCCTGATCTATCTCTCGACCAGCCTCTCTAGCATCTTCAGGACTTTGGCGGCGAAATTTCAGTCGGCCTTCTCCGTCTCTTGACCCCAACCTTCCACCTTTTGGTCGGTTTAAGTTCGCTAAAAACCCGGGAAGTAGACTTCCATCACGTGATTCAGCGTTGCTTCTTCATCTTCGGCAAACTCACCATCATGGAGCCTCATGAGCCCGAGGCGAGCTTCTTATATTTTTATTGTATTCATGCCAAACCGTCTAATGGGTTCCCCAGTCTGAAGGCAATTTAGTTTTGTTTGCCCTGTTGCACAAAGCTTTAGTCTTTTTACGGAGTTTCTGCAGGTGGGTGTTCCACCATTCTGCTCCAAAAGGCCATTCCCTC
Organism: Andricus curvator; assembly: GCA_932195095.1. Classification (NCBI taxonomy): domain Eukaryota; kingdom Metazoa; phylum Arthropoda; class Insecta; order Hymenoptera; family Cynipidae; genus Andricus; species Andricus curvator. Next base: position 56,984 of record CAKNYM010045632.1, on the reverse strand, counting down.
GGGAATCCTGTAAACTTTATTCGAAGGTTCAATTCATTAGAAAGTCTTGCGATGTGATGTTTCTCCTTAAAATCGATTGATTGCGGTTATCGTTGTTTGAACATTTATTTTTACCTTAAAGGCATTTAACTATCCATAATGCTTTTTAATGCCTCTTACGCGTAGGGACTTGCATGGCGGGCACATGCGTGAGCGGGGGAGGCTATCGCTCGTTCCTCCTCGCCCGCACTTTCGTACCTTACCAATGCCTAATTCGTGTTTAACTGGCTTGTTCTATGAAGATTCGCTCGGATTCACCTTTTAAATAGGCATAATCGTGTTTCCTCGCGACAATTTTATGAACTAATCGATGTCTTACGATTTAACTGCAAACTTAGCTTTTTTCGTTACGTTCCTTTATTCCGTGTTATTTGCCCCGTTTTCTATCGCTAAAAACGAAAGATTCGAGAGTGAATAGCCCCTCGTTTTGCTCCTTTCATTCCGAATTTTTGGCGCGACTAGTCTATCCCCTTTTCCAGCTTCTCAATTTTTCGAGAAAACTAGACACAGCCTTTAAAGTTACAAAAATCATTTTAGACACAAACAAATTTCAAAAAGTTTTAAACAATACATAGATTGTATTATATATAATACGAACAAAAACTTGAGAAGCTTTTTAAGAATTTTGTAAGGTTTCAAGAAAATAAAATTTTGTTCCAATTATTTCTCGGGAAGCTCTCAATGAATTTTTATTTTTCTAAATGTATTTTGTGAGAATATTTAAAAAGATTTCAAAGCATTCGAAAAGATTTAAAAAATTTTCAGAAAAGAATCCGGAAGATTTTAAGGCAATTCTTTTAATTTTGCAGAATTTTTGCAGAGTTTTAGAAAAAATTTGAAATATTTTAAAGATATTTAGAAGTACATGTTACCAAATATCTCGAAAATATCAGACCCATTGATGTTGAAAACTTTATTGCTTTCGAAGCTGCGTGAATATGAGTTTTAGTTTTACACGATAATATTTATTCATAAATGTCCCGAAGCATTATTGATAGAAGAAAAATTTTAATTTTAAATGATTTTTTGTTAATAGTGAGAAATAATTATGTTCTTAACATTTTGCTACCACACTATAATTTTATTTATGAATATTTTCATATTTTTCAAGAGATAAGAAAAACTAAATTATGGACAAAAACTTAGAAAATCGTACCGATCCCGGTGAAAAAAAAAGTCGGAAATAATTCAAATTTCAAGAAAATTTAAAACAATTTGAATCAAAAGGTAGATTTTAAAATATTTCGAGAAGAAAAATGTAGAAGCTTTTTACGAATTTTTAAAGGTTTTAAGAAAATTATTTTTTATTTGAAAAAATTGATTTCAATATAATATTTAGAAAGATTTCAAAGCATTTCCAAAATTTCCAGAAAAGAATCTGGAAGATTGTAAGGCAATTGCTTTTTTTTAAATCTTATGGAATGTCTGAATTATTTTGAAAGATATTTGGAAATTTCAGAAGTTTTAAAGGTATTAATAATATTTTTAAACTTTAAAAGATTTCCGGAAATGTCTAGAATATTTGTTTGTAACACCCACCTCAAAAGTTTACGTTTTCATGCTTCTAAATTTTGCCTAAAGGACCTTATTTGAGCAGATTGTGTGCGAACAATTTTCGCGCATGCGCAGTTTGAAGATGGCTTATTTTAGGCACTGGTGAAAAAGCTGCCCATGCGCACTTTCGATATGAGGTACTTTAGACACTGACATAGGTAACTTTAAACATTGGTGTTGGTATCTTCTTGAAAATCTGGAAAAAATCTTTTAATGATTGAAGTTTTGTTTTCAGGGTTTCGTAGACCCCCCCCCCCCCCGGGCAAAAGAGCATAAACGCCAACATCTTTTTCAAATATTTTTTTTCACAAAATTTGTGTTCAAACATTTCTTTACTCCACTCTATGCAATATAAAATTAGTATTTTTCGTTACCTCCTCCCAACAACTTTTTCGAACGGGCGTTGAAAAAAATAGCGTGTGATACACGTGCGCATAGGTTATTGTGGACGGTTCTCTGAATGTTCCAAATCCGAAAAAAAAATTGAAAGAACTTAGAAATTAACAAATGATAGAAAATTATAGAAACCATACCTTTCGTCTAGTCAAAGAGAAAACATGAAATAGATAAATAAAATAGCCTCAGTAGAATTCGCACGCTTCACTCATTATAAAATTATGTAAATTTTACCTACTTTGTAAATATTAGCACGTAGACAATACAGACTCGCTGTTCTGGCACAAGCCTACGGGTTTCACATGAGTCAAAACAGAGAATCATTACTCCGAGCCCGCATACCATCGCAATGTGAACACTTAACCAATGACCATAATTCTCAACAGGAACAAACATTCTAATTGGTTACACTTACATTCGCGGAAAACGTTCAAATGCGAAACCGCCTAAATATGACATTTGAAACGATACAAGATAATAATAATAACAAGAAGAAAAAAAATAAATATTATTTCATCTAGTGAAAAAGCTGCAATATTGAAAAGTAAATTATCCTAACCTATGTTATTGGAAAAGTTAGTTATTATCCAAAATGTTAAAAATGAGATTAGGAAAAAATTGAATAAATTCATTAAAAATTTAAGTTTATATCAAAATTTATATTACTGAGAAATATTTAAAAAAATGTATGTGTTTAAATCCCTGATTTAAAAGGATAATTAAAAAAGGAAAAAAATGCAATACATTTTAAAATAACACCTATTCATCAACCATAGGTGTTATTTTAATTATTATATAGTTAAACAGATGAAATCTTAATTAGGAATTTATAAAATAATATTTCTTATCTCAACTTAATAAACGGAAAGGAATGTCGACGACGTAAAATTACCAGATAAGTGGTTTAGTGATTGATGATTTAAAAAACCATTAAATAAAAGTATCGAAAAGTGCAAATTTGGATCGAATAATAATTTTAAAATTTTTAACTTTCTCAATGGCCTTGAAAATAGTATATATACAAGGAAATTATAGTGAAATGCGATTCGATTTACATAAGATACCAAGGCCAAATTACGTGCATTAAACTGTAACTGCCAAATGAAGGATATATTCATTCGAATGGAATATGTGCTTAGTTTAAATAGGAGTCAAAAACTTTAGATCGTATTGGTTAAAATCATGACACAACTATCGTGCCATTACTCCAACCCAGTTCTACGCCAGTATCGTGCCAGTACTCCGCCGAGATTCGGCAAAAAGACATGGGTCAACAGTTCGCCATATGTTGAAATTTGTACGACATCAGTATCATGCCAGTACTCCGACGAGATCCGGCGAAAAAACCAGGGAACAACAGTTTGCCATTTGTTCAAATTTGTACGACACCAGTATCGAGCCATTACTCCGCCCGGCCCCGGCACATGATCGTGAGACAATGGTTTGCCGTTTCATGTAGACTTCACTACGCCAGTATCGTGCCATTGCCCTGCCGAGATCCAGCGCACATCCGTGAGTCAGTGGTTTACTATTTGCTGCAGTCAGTTATGTGCACAAGACTATGCCATTGTCATGTTACCATTGGGCTTGAAGTTGGCATGAGTCTATAGAACCAGGGCTGATTTTTTTCAATACTGCGCAGAATCCGTTCTGCGTTGATACTGGTCTGCCGATATTGGAACTTTGATTAGGCACAGTGCAAATCCAGTGCCAATATCCATACTACGCCAGGATTGGGTAGTCAAGAGTTGGCACATTGCTCCTGGCGCACTATCGCGCCAGTTGTAAGCATCGGCCCAAGTCTGTAATTTCCCATTGGGTAACGACGTTTTACCAATTTCAGTTATTTAATTAAGGCCTGGCCGTGGATGGCCCAGGACGGGAATCTTGTTATAAAAATGTCTGCCACTTTTCTTACCGCGACATTCATCGGAATAAACTGAGTTCGCGGGTCACACTCTTTCGACTAGCGAACAACCCGCGAAGTTCGTTGTTATTAATTTTGTCTTAGACGTCAGGTAGGATTGCTCCTTCTAGAGCCTCGCTGGATCCGGTCTTGTCAACGGCTGGCAGGTCGACCAGCTCACGAATCGACACGAGAGTGGACGTGGGAACTCGCTTGAGTGAGAGAGAGAGAACACAATGAGTCCTATTTAGCAATTTAAAAAACTAGTATATTTGACATCAGGAAAATACTGAAAAAAACATCAGTGACTCAAATGCTCACATTTAAAAATGCGATAACACACGATTAGAGATGTGGAGAACTTGTCTCGGAGAAACCCGCATTTTTCAGACATGGCTGTCCTAGACACCCGAGCTTTGCCCCGACGCCATCCAGCGTCCTGTGCAACGTGTCCTCGCCTGGCCTCCTGGGGGAATGCTCGCCTCAACTATGCTCAAGTCGGGCTTTGAGCTGAACGTCCCTCCAGATTATGAGCCGCGAGGGGGTCTCGGACAGAATAAAACTCACTAGGAATTTACTGGACGTACATGCGCTCTTTCCACGTCCGTAAGTCCAGTGTCGAGGCCGGAGAAGCACTTAGCAGTGGTAAAAAGGCGGCCACTTACCTTGGAGCCATTGTGCCAATTCTACTTTCTCGTCCCTGTCCATTTTAGTATATGGAAGTCCCACACAACGTCAGTCTTTAGCCTCCAATTGGGTCTTCCACTTTTCGTCTGCTCTGCCGTCTTCCCGTTACTTTCCAGTGGGTCCTTGAGATTTCAGTGTTGTTTCCTTTGATTGGCTTGTGGGAACGGAAGAGGTCCAGTGGGCTGCGTCCGCCAATGTGCGTCTCCGTACCTACGTCCGCCGTGCTGATTGGGTGGGTCTCACGAACTACTGCGACTCCCATTGGTCAATAGAAAATGGACGCCCGTCAATGTGGCGACCGGCTGGTCCTGGCTCTCGTCGCTGGTCGCAGTCAATGCATGTGAGTTCGCCCTCTCGTCATGGTTTCGGTCGTGCACTAGCAGACTGCCATCCTTTGGTATCGTCTGCTTGTTTGTTGACGACCTGTCAGTTTCTTGTACGTCGATTTCTCGTAGTGTTCTTACTTTTGATCATGCCCCCCAACCCTCCATATATTTCACGTGTCAAAGTTTTTGAATAAAAAGGTACCTTCTCAATCCCTACCGCAGCGCCACATTCGCTTCAACACAGGCAAAACCCTCATCAGTGATGATCGTTATAGGTTTGGTAGTGTCTGTCATTTGTTGTCATTTGGGGTTACATATTTCAATTGTGATTATATTTATTCTATAAAGAAATATTTAGAGTCATCGACAGTAACAGTAGAAAGGTAATTCATATTTTTACAATCATTTTATTAAGATATGTATTATATTGGTATGATAATTTTAAACGTCAAAAGTATTATGCATATGAAAGTATGATAATATCTTTGGTATAATATTTTCTGGAGAAGAAGAAGCCGGCTGGCAAAGAAGACAAGGCGTATAAAATTTACAATTACTGTCGATGACTATAAATATTTATTCGCAAAATCTAAATAATTATCACAATTTAAATATACAGGGTGCCGAAAAAGTGTGGAAACCCCTTGAAACGAGAAATCCAACGGTGACTTTGGATTTGACCTTGAACCTCATTTTCAAGTTCATTCTTAGGTCAGATTTTTTTGTTTTTTTAATGGCAATCCCTATTTTTGGTGCCAGAATGTATGTGTTTATGTCAAGGGTTAACGTGACCTCTACAGGTCAAATAAAGCTAAAAGTACCCTGTCATAGGACCTCGTAGGAATCTTGCGGAATTAGTGAAAAAAATTAACCAAGGTCATACCCTGTGTTACTTTCAACAAGGAATCAAACAGTGGCCTGGGATTTGACATTGAACCTCATTTTCAAAGTCATTTTGAGGATAGCCTTGTTTTCTTAAATAGGAAGCCCTATTTTTGGTGCCAGAATCGAAAAGAGCGGGAAACGTTACGTTCAGGTATGTGTTCAGGTCTAGGGTTAACCCTACAGGTTAGGGTGAACTCTAAAGGTCAAATAAAGGTCAAAGTACGCTGTCATAGGACCTCGTAGGAATCTCGTAGAATTAGTGAAAAAAAAATTAACCAAGGTAAATTAACCTGGGTAACTTTCAACAAGGAATCCAACGGTGACCTTGGATTTGACTTTGAACCTCATTTCCTATGTTGCGCCAAAAGAAGGATTATGGTGATAAGAGTTTAATTTCAAATTACCTTTAAATTTTACTTTAACATCAATATTCAAAATCTGAAGCTAATTACCCTAACGGATGTGACCTGAAAATTACCTTGAAAATGGGGTCCAAGGTCAAATCCAAGACCACCGTTGGATTCCTCGTTGAAAGCTACCCAGGGTAATTAATTAATTAATTAAATTACGTTGGTTAATTCTTTTCACTAATTCTGCGAGATTCCTAGGAGGTCCTATGACAGTGCACTTTGACCTTGATTTGACCTGTAGAGGTCACGTTAACCCTTGACCTAGACACATACCCGAACGTGAAATTTCCCGCTCTTTTCGATTCCAGCACCAAAAATAGGGGTTTCCATTTAGAAAAAAAAATAAAGCTGACCTCAAAATGACCTTGAAAATTAGGTTTCCATACCTAAATATACCTATTATTAAATTCCGTTGAAAAATTTTCGAGATATTACACATTCAAAAAACTTCATCAAAAAAATTCCAAGTGTCGTAGATTCCACAATTTTGAAATTTGTTTAAAAATATTCCACCACAGCATCTTACCTCCCTAACATTGTAATTTCCCCCAGTTTAAAAAAATCAACAGGTTTCTCACTAAGAACTCTTAGATCGCTGCGCGGGAAATCTTAAGAGATCTCTTGGAGGAACTCTTGCAAATCTTTCAGCAATCTAACATTCGTGAGAAATCTTGGAAATATTTGGCTAATTGTAGACAGATGTGAGGTGGTGCGAAGTATTCCGACATACGCTCTTATGCGTGGTACGAACATCTGACTGAATCAGAGAGCTGCTGAGTTTAGCCGAGTCTGTGGAATCCCACGTGAGTTGTTCTCACGAGCAGGGTTCGGAAATATCGGAACTCCCAGCAATCTCAACGAAATCTGGGAAATCTCTATAAGAATACAAAACAGATTGACGCATTCACAGTTTTAAGATTTCCAGATTTCTTAATGAGTAGCCCCTCGCAAAATGTCGTTCATATCGATAACAACTCTGATTATTCTGACCAGTAAACTTTAATGCGAATATCCTGACAATCTTTGCCTCCTTTAGAATTTGTAATGCTTGCTTTGAATTCTGTATCTTCGTCGCCTGATTGCAAAGAATCGTCGCTCTTTCAAACTGTTTCTTCGTTATCAGGAAATCGATTACCGTGATTCATTCATTTAGTTTGCTGCTTTTGTAAGGACTACAGCGACAGCACCAACATACAACATCATTGAGGGCGATATTTTTTCCAAAGCAATGAGAAAAGGCATTTGCTTTATATGCAGATTCTACTATTTTTACGCTTACCCACTCTCTTAGTAAACTTGCTGCAAGCAGCGCATCTTTGATTCATGGAACTTTTCCATTTGTTACCCGCTGCTAATGAGGTACGGTCGCTGGATGACGCCAGCTGCGGGCCCGCTTTTCCAACCTGACCAGCCGCCGATACTGAGTTTCCGACTCCCTGCATTGTAAATGCTTTTTTTTCTACCTACCATAATGGAATACCATTTTTTATTCAGGTGCCATCCAAATTCGCCGGACGGACGGTCGGCGACTAACGGTTTCGAACGCTCACTCGAAAAAGGCTCAGAAACTCTAAATTCCAGTATACTTTGTGACAGGGTATGGCTTTTATTCTCTCAATCCATCGACCAAGAGCGAAAGTCACCTCGGCCAAGAGCGTTCATCAAGAATTGTAATTCATGATCATTCACCTTCCGATATTTGTATGTTTTCATATAAATGTAACCTCCATCTGTCAAATCCGAGTCCTACTACAACAACACCACTTGGTGCGTCGCATGGAGACGTTCACTTTCGTTCTTGGTCTTGGAATGGCGACACGTGCCACGTCTGCCAACTCATTATTCTCTGAGTCATTTTTCCTTGGATATATTTGAATGGGACATCAGATTACATGTGTGATTCGCTATTTTTTTTGGATTAACTGGATTTTGAAAAAACTGATTATTTGTACGAACTGGGAACTTCAAGGATGTCTGAGGTAATTCTTTTTTGTATCTCGGCGGGTGACACAGTCGTCGATTATGTGGTGGAAATGCACTACCTTCCGACCCACTGTCTCGCTGGCCCTTCCTATTGAGAGTCCTTTTCTTGTGTTGAATTTAGCGTGCCTAGCGAGTCGAGTCAGTGTTTAATTCTAATTGTTCTTTCCTTTTGGTTTTGTGTATAAAGTGGATATACGTAATGGGTTCGCGTTAGGACTCTCCAGTTCGTTTGAAAATGCCGTCCGCGGTCTCCGTCGCCTTGGCCACGTGGCCATAACTTATCTTTATCCGCTAGTAACGGTCGGGAATTGAGGATATCAAGTGTAAAACCTCGCTTTCTTATTGGTTTTGTTAATAAATACCCAAAATGGATTGAAAATTCGTCGAAAATTGGCCGTTGAGATATAAAGAACCACCCCTGAGATTCCTTACTCCATTAGCTTTTCCATTAGGTGGATATAAACCACTATCGCAACTTATGATACGTCTCGATACACTGAGCAAATTTAAAGTTGCTAGCATCAAATATCATAAGTGCGCGCCACATGAAGAGTCATGGCAACGTTATGCTTACATGAATCCAGATTCGTGGACAGATGGTCAGCGACTGGCGGTTTTTAAATCCCACTCGAATGGGTCACACCATATAAATTTGAATACCAACTTATAGCATAAAGTCACTGAATTGCGCAATCTTCGCAAATCATAATTCCTGTTTAAATTCTCAGTAAATTGGTCACACAAAGCAATATAAATCCCGTGATAGAGGAAGACAGTGACGAAGGTTAGTTGTGTAAAGCGTATTATTCTTTCTATCAGAAAAGCAGTAATAATGAGTACCAGCGAAAATCTTACTCGGACCAAAAAAAAGGTTTCCTGATCCAAGCCTTTCACTATCGGTATAACAACTGGACGATTACTAGACATGATTTCATGAATTTTAATTAATGAATGAAGGCGACAAATTCGTCCATGATCGTGGTTTCGAGATGCCAAATACGTATTGAAGTCCAAAGGCTTTATCGTACTGATGGCAGCGTTAAAGGGTGAGCTCGTACTTGGCCGAAATGATCCATGAGAATGGGTCTATCAATTTGTAAGTTGTGAAAGAGCAGGCAAATATTTGAAAGATCCAGGTACTGTCAAGACAGATTAGCCGGAAATTATATAGATGTTCCATTGAATACAGACCAAACAGTGTAACCCGATCTTCCGATTTCCGGTAGGGTGCTCTACGCACTGAGCTACTGGAAAGATCGAAAGAACAATCTTTTTTCACAGACAGGTCATATGGCAAGGTTTTCTCCTAAAGAGTCATACATACAAGATATAGGAAATCTGTATTATCATCGAGAAAGTAATTGACCGACCAGATAAGATACCTATCACATTACGTGAAATAGGTATCTACATTATCGATCTAAGATATCCCTCAAATGCAGAATTTTGTTTTTGTAAAATGTTTCTAATTAAATTTTTATCTGTGATTGGTAATGTAGATATCTATTTCAAGTAATGTGATAAGTATCTCATCAGATCGGTGAATGACCATCCCGATGAGAATACAGATTTCCCATATCTTATATCTATGACTCTTTAGAAGAAAACCTTGCCATATGGCATGTCTGTGAAAAAAAGAATCTTCTTTCGATCTCTCCAGTAGTAGTAGTAGTAGTAGTAGCTTAGAGGGTAGAGCACCGGAACGGCAATCGAATTACCCGGGTTCGATTTCCGGCGAAGCGAATGGAAGGGATCTTTTTTCACAGATAGAAAATGTAATTTACAAAATTTTAGAAAACCATAATATTCCGAATTTGAGGGATATCCTCGACCGATAATGTAGATAGCTATTTCACGTTCTGTGATAAGTATATCATCTGATCAGTCAATTACCATCCTGATGACAATACAGATTTCTTATTATTTATTACTTATCATACGCGAGGCGCTTGTCGAAAATCGTAAGGCCTGCTGAAATTCTCCGTAAATTGTTTACACAAAACGGTATGAATCCCGTGATAGAGGAAGACAGTGACGAAGATTGTGTATTTCATATTAGAGTAAGGTGTATTGTTCAAATCATACTTACTTTATTGATTCGTAAACTAAAAATAAATTTGGCCCCCATTCTAATAGAATTACATACATATTAGGGGCCATAATTTTTTATTTATTTTTTTGAACCATAAAAGAATTGATTGTTAATTGTTTTTTATAGTTGAGAAATTCAAATTTTGAAAATTTTAATAGCATTCTTTTAATTTTGAAAGATTTTTCAAAATTTTAGGAAAATTTGGAGTCAGTTTAAAAGATATTTAGGAATTTCAGAAGTTTTAAAGAGATTAGAAATATTTTGAAACTTGAAAATATTTCCGAAACTTGGAAAAGTTTATATGTAAAAATAAATGTTTATATAAACATATGTAAACATTTCCAAAGATTTCTAAAATTTTCAAAAAAGAATCTGGAAGATTTTAAAGGCATTTTTTTAATATGGGGAATTTTTTTCAATTTGAGGAAAAATGTGAATAATTTTAAAGATATTGAGAAGGTTTAAACATTTATAAAAATATGAAAATAATTTAAAACTTAAAAGAATTTCAGAAAATTAAAAAAAAGTATAAGTTTCAGGATTTCCAAAAAAAGAATCCACAAGTTTTTTAAGAATTTTTAAAGGTTTCAAGAGAAAAAAAATTCCTAAGTTTCATGGTAAAATTTCAAATAGTTTTTTATTTTGATAAATAAATTCTAAGAGAAATACGAGAATGATTTCGAAACATTTCAAATGATTTCTTAAACTTCCGAAAAATAATGTAAAGGACTTCAACACCAAATTTTTCAATTTTGCAAGATTCCAAAATTTTATAATTAATTCGAGTAAGTTTAAGGTATATTTAGAAGTTTCAAAAAGACTCAAAAATAATTTAAAACTTGTGAAGATATAAAAAACTTTTTTACATATATGTAGGAAATATTTTTAAAAAATTCTTCTTAAATTGAAAATAACCGAAAGTACCCAAAAAAATAAATACTGTATATAAATATTGACGAAAAACAACTATAGCTGAATAAACATTGACAAACTATTTAATTTTCAACTATTAATATTAAAGAATTATTAAATTCCCTGAAATTCCTTAATTACCGAAAGTTTATAATTGGCTAACATAAATATTTTAATGGAAATTCCAAATGACTCCTTATGTGAAAAACCGAATTTTGAGGAAAAATTTCAGAATTTTGCAAGATTGAAAAATTGTAGAAAAAGTTCAACTAAGTTTAAGAGATATTAAAAAGTTTTGAAAAGAATAGAAATTAATATCGAATTTAAAAAGATTGAACACATTTTTTAACAAAATGAACATTTTTGAAGATTTTTAACAAAAAGTTTAGAAGCTATTTAAGAATTTTGAAAGGTTTCAAGAAAAAAAAAGTTTTCTGAAGATTTCTTGAAATATATAAAATGATAAACAACAGTAGGTTCCCAAACTTCTAAAATTAAGGAATTTCGTAGGAAATTCAAAAGTTAAAAGATAATTTGGAATATTTCCGTTAATATGCGGTTTTAAAGAATTACCTTGAATTTCGAAAGATTTTTAATTATTCAATAGGATTTATAAGATTTCAGGATATGGAAAAATATTCCAGGGGATATCATCAGATTTTCGAGGATTTTAGTAATTCTAAGTGATTTTAAAAGCTCTCAATGAGGTATTTCAATCAATTTGTTACACAACAAAACCACCAATTGTTAGAACAATGGCGGTTTCGGTTTTTCTGTCGTCCCTCCAAAGAGTGACAGCTCTCAGCTCTTTCTCTTCGATATCCGAATTCAAATATTGGCGCGCTCCGCTCCCCACCCTCGATTAGTAGTAAGTTCCGCCACGCGCGGCGTGACGAGCGGGCCCCGGGACGAGGTTCAGTCCTGCGGCGAGTTCGTCAGTTGAACATCGACCGAGACCCAGCGAGCATCTCGCCTCTTCCGAAGTACCGGTCACCCGTGTGTATACTCTTCGGTTCGCGGAAGGCTCGCCGGTTGCCAATATAGCCATATCGAGACAATCGGAATTTAGTGCGGTGTCCTGCTCTGTACAGGGACCACCCACCACAGTGTAGTTTTTTTGTCACGAATAAAGACAAAGTTCAATTAGTGAAAAAGTTCATCGTTCCCGTTATTCGAGGATACCCCCCCCCCTAGCTCCACGGATTAGCGACCGGTCTCAACCAGACTTCCGGAAGATACTTGAAGGGCACCTACCATGTCGTCGCCGCCTCCAGATGTGCTCCCTTCGGAATCGAAACACGTAAGTAATTTGTTCCGCTCAGTGACCCTACGGCTAGTTTAATTTTCTTTTGGGTATTTAAGCCTCCCGTCAAGCAAATATCACCCTCACGATCCTCTCCGTAGAATCGGAGTTCATTAACTTACACCTCTAAGATCGTTGCCCTTCTCTCGATCCTCACCGTAGGATCGGAGAATGAGCCAACTTAATTAAATCTAGTTTTTTTTCTCACGATCCTCTTCGTAGGATCGGAGAATAAGAGAATTTTGATAGACTCAGACCCGCTCATGATCCTCTCCGTAGGATCGGAGGACCTTATCTAATCCCGTCCCTCGTGGCCTCTGTCTCTCTTTCCCTAGGTAGGACCACCTCTCAAGAAGCCGAGCCACAATAAACGACGGGCCGAACTCCGACGCCGGATCTATGAGGAACTTCAGAGGAATCCGACGGCGGGATTATGGTAGCCCCCAAAACGGCGCAAGAAGACTAAGAAGAGCCGGAGGCAGCGACCGTCCTTAAGACCTGAACCCGAACTCCCGCGGAGCACCACCCCGTCGAAGGACCCGGAAAAAGAATCCACTCCCACGGAGTCCGGGGACGTAGCGTTGGAGGAGGCCCTCGAGTTTTTTGGAGCCTTGTCCCCACCACCAGGACTTCTCTCTCCACTCGCGGCCACTCCGACCCGGCCCCCATTAGATGAAGACGACGTGCTCGAACTGAGGACTTCTCCAATCCAGACCTCACCCCCCGGCTCCCAAAAAAATCCCGCCGGCGGACCAGGACGGTCTAGAACGTCACCAGCTACCTCTGTGAGATAAGGCAATCTGAACGCTCCTTGCGATCCTCCCCGTAGGATCGGAGGTTCTGTCCTCTACGGCTCTGACACTTCATCAGTTAAGCCACTTCTCTTTTGTTGGGTAAGGCTAATAGGCTATTTTTATTATTTACCCTTAACAAAGCTCTGTCCTCTACGGCCCTGACACGTGATCAGTGAAGCCACGTCTCTTTTGTTGGGTAAGGCTAATAGGCTATCTTTATTATTTACCCTTAACAAATTTCCAGGACCTCCAAGGATTTGATAGGACTTGAAATAATTAAAGAGATTTCAAAGAATATTATCAGATTTTTTATAATTTTACGGGTTTTCAAAGAGTTTCATAATGTTTTAACGGATATTCAAGAATTTATTCACATAAATTGAAGAATTTCAAAAGATTTCCAATATTTTAGAATATTTTCAATATATATATATAAAGAATTTGAAGACACTTTAAAATATTTCAAAGCATTTTAATGCTCTAAGGGTATTTTGAAAGATTCTCAAAAAAATGTTCGAAGGCAAATACAAATTTCAAAATATTTTTAAAGGTTTTGAAGGATTTAAAATAATTCAGGGAGTTTCCAAGGACTTCCAGAAATTTCCAAGAATTTTAATTACTTTAATATTATAACTTAATTTTGGAAGTTTTAAGCCTCAATATTTGAAATCATTCTGACTTTTAAATATAACAATCTAACAAGGCTAAATACTCCACTTATATTTGAAATTCAAAAATTGCTATTGTAATAGATTTTATGAATTTCATTATTTTGACTTAAACTAATATCAACAGTCAAAAAGGTTAAAGGCATTCCTCATTCCAATCATTTTAAGGTTGCTTTCGTGCCAAAAATCAAATCTCTGATTTTTTTTCATAACTTTAAGAATCAAAATAATATTACTGATAACGTCACTTTAAGTTAGAAAAAACATTATTTTTAAATAACAAATTTTAAATCTTACAAAAAACATTTATTTTAATCATTTTTTCTGCATTAAATTTTTTTCTTACTATTGCTGCTTATCAATTTAAAAAAAGTTGAATCTTAATAAATTTGGTCTTATTATTTTGATGAGAGCATTTTCTATAACTCAACTGTTTTTAATTTGAAAAGTAAATATTTCTATAACTAGAGTCGCGAAAACTATTTTTTAAGCAAATCAATATATTTGAATATTATTAGACTTATGTTATAATTGGATACAGTTGGGTTGTAGGAAGGTTTTTCTCGAAAATATAATCCGTGATTTATGAAAATGGAACCATTCTCAAAAAAATTGGTATAAAGTGGCGGTAATAATAAGTTAATTTACAGGAATTATTGTTAAAATAATTATTTTGCGTAACGTTTTAACTGTGTTTGATAAAAAAAAATTTTTGTTCTTTAATAAGACATGAATGATAATATCCTTTCAATTGTTAAAATCGAAGGAATTTTTTTCTCTATGAGCCTGATTTTTGGAACAATAAATACTGTCAGTCATAAAATATGAAAAACTTATCAACTCAAAAAAAAAATTAAAGAACCTAATTAAATCATTATATGTAGATATTTATCTCAGTTGAAAATTTAACTATTTGGTTGAAAATTCTTATATTTTGTTGAAAATTAACCTTTTTGGTAGATTCATCTTCTTCATTTAAAAATCATTTCTTTGGTTGAAAATGTAACTATTAGGTTGATAATTCCTTCAAAAATTAAAAAAGTTTTTTGTAAATTAATGTTTTGTGCTAAAAAATGATTCTTTATCTTGCATGAAAATTTATATTTTTCGTTGAAAAAATTTGTTAAAAATTGATTTTCTTTTATTACAAATTTATTTTCTTACTAAAAATTTAACTATTCTGTTTTATTTTGAAAATCTCTCTATTTTCGGTTATAACTAAACCATTTTTTTGAATATTCATCTTTTTTTGGTAGAGAAGTAGTCTTGTTATTTGAAACTTCATACTTTTGGATAAAACATAATTTTTTGGTTGAACATGTATGTATTGTACTTTTGGTTAAAAGTTTATCTTCGTTTGTTGAGTATTTATCTATTTGTTCAAAAATAATATCTTTCGTTTGAAAGAAAAACCATCACACCATTCATGAGAATTCATTTTTTTTTTTTTTTTTTGATTAAAGATTAATCACTGTGGTTGAAAATTTAACTATTTTGTTGAAAATTCTGTATGACAGAATCAAGGATGCACCGCTTTCCTCCACATGCGCAGCTTAGTCCCAGTTTACGGCAGCTCTATGAATATCTCTGATTTTAAATTATGTTTCAATAATTTTTTTATTGAAGCTGAAAGCATGGCTCAATTTTGGCACCATCAGGGCTTCCAATAGTTGGCTAATGTTACTAGGTCAAGACCAGATTCAGGTGCACCAATTCAGAGCCTTGAGTTTCACCTTTAGGGAGGGGGGCGTTCGAGAGGTTGGGGGGGGGGGGCGCTGAAGCGCGGAAATAGGAATTTGACGTTTGTGTGTGGGGGGTATGAAAGAATGTTTCGTAGGTGGCAAAATAAAGTGAAATCACTAAGTTTTTGAGGCGGTAGCGGCCTTACTCCTATCTGCGAAATAAGCGTCGAGTTTTTACATTCCGGTCTTTAGTCCGTCCATTTGGCCGCTGGAAATCCGCTTAAGTTCGATGCTGAAGACCTTTTTTTTCAGATAAGAGGGATGGAAGGAATGAACTGCAGGGATGGACACGTGGGAAGAAAAGGAAGGCGATTCAGTTGCTGCAAGCTTCCGGAGTAACCATCTTGTTAAAAAATGTATGTAAGATGAAATGCCGCTCCTCGGGATTGCGAAGATTGGGTTTGCGCACCAAATCCAATCAGATGTCATATAGGCGCTTCCGCGTGGACGGATTGAAGCCATCGGGGACTCGCTGCTCATTCCACTCTAGTACGATGTTTGGGTCCAAAGGTTGGAACGTCTGCCGATCCTGGTAGTATGCTACTCAGATTAACGTTTTACGTGCGGCGCTGAATTTAGCTCAATGTTTGCACAAGCGCTTCGGAGGCTTGCGCCGCGAACCCTTCCTTGTGTGTGGCGGGGCTAATCGTCCCACTGATAAGACTAATGTCGCTTGTACTGGTACCTCCTTGGACTCATGTACGGCGGTTGGCAGTGTCACCTCCTGGTGACGGTGCTGGACGGCGAATGGTGCCACTGGCTTTGTTGCTGGGCTCCGTGGACGGGCAGACGGTGCATCTTCGCCTGCGCCGCTTGAAAACGACGATGCGGCCACCGCTTTGGCACGCCGTCCAGCCTCCCACTGCCGTTTCTTCAATGCAATCCATCCAGTGCTTCGAAAGATGATTCGTTAAAGCGCCTGGAACAACGCTGGATGAATTTCCCTGGGACAAACAGCTCACAGGCGGAGCTTCTCCCTGCCTTCAGTTAGAAATTGCCCACCAGGTATCCAAAAGGTCGACCTGTGAGGGGGCCAGGCAAGGGGCTATTCACTGAGTGAAAATGAGTTCAAGAATTCCTGATTTCCGAAGAGTACGCCATCTTGAATCTGCGTTGAGATGAGTGAAGCGGAACGAGTCAGAGTTGGCGAGAATAGGAGAGAACTGGAAAGAATCGAAGAGAATCAGAGAGAATACGGATGAATTTAAACAATAAAAGAAGATTAGGAAGAGTACGAAATGAGTGTTTTATTCTGGCTGTGAACTTCTTTATTTCTTAAATATATGTTTTCTCATAATTGGTCAGTTGTATGTATTAAAAAATGTTGTCTTAGAAAAAAATGCTCCTCTGGGAGTAGTCCAACTTTTTTTTAGAATCTTTTTGCTGCGGAATCAAAATTTAAAAAAAATATATAAATAAGCACAGTTTAATTTTTTTCATTTTCAAACGTAATTGGGAATTTTTTATGTCAACAATCGACAGAATCAACGAATGAGAGGAAATTTTTCTTCATAAATGGTTGTCTAACCGAGGCCTAGATTTTCGTAGTCAGCACAACATTTTACGTAATATTCAGTAAAAAAAATCAGACAGACCTAAAGCTGCACATCTGGCTCATCCCGGTGGCATCATTATGAAAATGATTCATAAAGACTTTACAATATAGAATGAAATAACCTAAAAATAATAATAAAAACACCGAATCCATTCCAAATCAGGCAGGTTTTACAATCACAGTTCACAGCAAATCTGTTGGCGGCGAAATATGTTCTTTTTTAAAGGAAATTATGCGACGCTTATTCTTTCGTTTTGAGAACAAAAAAAAACCCACGATGTTACGAATATTTGAATTTTGACGTCTATTTTGAAAAAACCTCATTTTTTTCTAAACTCATATAGTTTTTGACATAATTTTGATGTTATAAATATCTTTTGGATTCTGGTGGTGTTTGCAGTTCTCTTGCAAAATCTGTCGAAAATTGTGTTAAAGTTTAAAATTGAAAAAGGGGTGACTGCAGAATTATGAATTACAAACTTTTTAATTGAAGTCCTCTTTCCAATGAAGGACCCTTCGCGGTACCGACCACTGGTTTACAACGTCTCGTCAAGCCGAATGCTAAATTGTCCCCAAACCCCCTGCGAGATTTTCGATTTTACAGGATTTACGGCTTGTAAGATGAAAATCTGGAATGGCAAACTGTATCTGTTAACTTCGGGCCATTTACTAATTGACTAAATCGCAGGAAGATACAGTAGATGTAGGCTTGTGAGACGTCGAAAGTCATTGCTTTCTCGCATTAACAGTGTAGTTCTTGCAGCGTTCAAAGATGGTGCAGTGCACATTTTTTTACATTAAGTGATTGGAACAAGGATTACCCGTCCCGCCTTTATCGGCAATCAAAAAGCACAAAAAATCTGAGGTATGTAACTCTATAATAAATAAGATTAGAGGAGAACTTCGTGGTTAAAAATTCATCTGTTTTGTTGAAAAGTGTAACTACTTTAAAGTAGTTAAAAATCTATCTTTTGTTCGAAACATACTAAGAAGATTAGACTGATTCGACTTTGATTGAATCCGAGATTGAATGGACGTATTTTTAGGGAAAAAATACAATCACCGGAAGTCACATCAAAATTTCTTTCATGCATTTCAGGTGCTACACGGCAAGACAAGACGAATGATTGTGAATTTGTACAAGAGCATTCAACTGCATGAAGCAGACGTATAAAAAACAAGAGCGATTCGCATGATGAATGAAGAAACAGGAATTGGAGTAAGATCGATAAGAAGTGCAATATTAGAGTACGAAAGGACGGGTGAAATTAAATCACCAAATAGAAAGAAATTTAGAATTCAACTCGCTGAAACCGTGGACGAGAGTGTTACGGTTCACATGATGCGGCCCGGCCGATGAAAAGTAACCTTCGTTGTAAATCTTTGGTGGCCCTGAGAAGGGCCGTTGGTGCGTTTCGAATGATCGGAATGATCTAGAGTTCCTTTCGCTTCTTGTTAATAGGTGTCTGTGCTGGAAGGGGTTCTGCGTAGACAAACCCTTGTGTTTCGAGAAGCCAGGCGCCGAGTTCCTGCATTCCGCTGGGCAGGTTCTTCTGTCTCGTCGGAGGTGGCAAGTACGTGCGTTTTCCTGCCGATTTAAAGACTTGTTGCCACAGTGTACCCCTTTCTATTGTCCTAATCCGTGTCTACATACCAAGGGGAGGTAGATGGTGTTTGCATCTCCCGAAAATATTTTGCGATGACAAAGTCCCGGTCTTCACGGCTGCGGAAGATGGGCTCGTGTCCTTCGAAGTCCCTGGGATAAGCCAAGGTTTCCAGAGGAAACGTTAGCCGATGTTTAAGTTTTGGAAAGAATCGGTGAACGGTTCTTCGAGCGTATAGTGAATAAGGTGGATGTCCGTCTGTCAGTTGAGGCGGCGGTCCACTTGTGACCGGCGTTGCCGCGTCAATTATTGGACACGGCACGAACCTTTTTGTCTGGCGTAGTGGCCTCTATAGCTGGAGGATGGGCATCCTCGATCGTCGGTGCTGTATGGTATCCCTCGATGCGAAGCGTCTGGATCTCGGCTTCGTAGCGACGAGCTTCAAAACGCGTCTTGCGCTGACGAGGGTTCTTTCCCATCCGGCGGTCCTGATGGCCTCCGATGTCCGAAGATATGTTCGTTGAATCGAGCACCGTCAAGGGTGTTTGACTGTACTGCGTTCGAATGAACGCGAGACTCGGAAACATCCCTTCACTCAGTGTTCGACGTTGATGACGTCCGTGGTCATAACACGTAGGTACCTTGCGAAAGAGGATTTTGTTCTGCGTTCAAATGAGCGCGAGGCTCGGAAA
>CAKNYM010045632.1:21288-32323 GCA_932195095.1 Andricus curvator | reverse complement strand
AGAGAGTATAGAGTAGTATGTCAGGACAGAAAAGTGTGGCGACAAATAGTTTGTAAACAGAGTCACAATAGATTGAATGACGCCTGAAACAAAAACCTTGGATACTATTGATCCCAAGTGGGGAACCACACATAACAATTTTGTGAGGCTCTTCGCTTGGGGTGATCTTTAGAGAGATTGATCAGCAACCTGGGTCGGAGCAGTGTTACGGAACTAACGTGTCCTTTAAATAAATAACACGAGAATTCTAGATCAATCTAAAAAATGTATACCCCCTACCTCAAATTACTCCTTTCCTCACCGAGCAATTCACGCCTTCCCCGAAAGCGAAATGTCTTAATGGTATAATAATCATAATAATAAAATGGCTTTATGTTAATATTGCTATGGTCTATTTTCTACGCCATAGGCGTAAACTTGTCAGTCTTGCAAGGGGTCGCCCCTTATGGCTCGAAATGTGCCATCTCCTTGCAAGATAGATGCGTCTACGCTTTTGGCGTAGAAAAGATTTGGGATGATTTATGGACAGCCCAATAATGACCGCGCTGACTTTACAGTGATCGACGCTGAGTTGAGAAGATTTGAGAAGAATTTACGCGATTCTCCGAGAGGCAAGATTTCCGAAGATTTGGAGAAACTTTGCATGATCTGTCCGGATTGTAAGAAATTTCTATTGACTTCGGAGTACCAGTTCTGAGTTAGGAATGACTTTTCACTCATTTTCACTCAGTGAATAGCCCCTCGGGGTCAGGAGCAATACTAGGGTGGGTGTTTTGAACCCGTAATTTACAGATAGCTAACAGTTCCTCAAAAGGACGCTGAGGGGCCTTCAGTAGGAATTATTCGTCCGCTAAGAGTAAAACTGCCTATGTGGTAGTTCGACTTTGATGTGCCGCTCGACGAAGTCAAGATGTTTCACAGTCCTGAAAAAGACTCAGCATCGTTAAAATGTTACTTTAGTCCTGAAAAGGACTGAAGGTACGTTTCATGGTAGAGAAGTCGATTTTGAAATGAAGGAACAGCCCAGTCTTTTTTACAACATCTTCTTTATTCCAAGTATTCTCCCTAGGCTGGGGAGTCGGAGAGAAGGCGAGGCAGAGAGTAGGAACCTCAGTCCGAGATTTTTTCCGACTCCATCGAATTTTGGGTGCGTGTTCCAACGAAAGTATTCCGTGTCGTTCTGCTATTCCTGTTGCCTGCCTTTACAACTCTCATCATTACAATTTTTCTTAGCGCTAAATCAAAATAAAATTAGAGAAGACAACTATTAAAGTGAAATGTTAAAGTATATCCAACGAAGAATAAAATATAAAATGAAGTATATACTGTGAGTTTGTATATAGTCCACGCACAAAATAATCGATTTTTTCTAAAACTTTCAATAAATTACTAATCGCAAGAAAGAGAATCGCCCTTTTATTAAGCTGTCTGCGAACAGTGAGAATTGTTTGGCGGGAGTGAACTATGTTCGTGCAGCTAAACAATCCAGGTAGAGTCCGGAATAGTAAAGTAAACTGTAACGTGAGTTTGGAGGTTAGATTATCAGATGATCATCGGGTAACAGGAATCGTCAGACTCTGGGCTTGGAAATGATATAAATCCTAACACTGATCACACTATTTTTGTTTTATTATTCTTTTTTTTTTATATAACTTACACCACGTGGCTCGTGTAAACGAGCCAACACACAAAACACATCACCACGTGGCCCTGCGACTCGGCCGACACACACACGACACTACAGAATGGGCCGGAGGAGCTGGGGGGAAACCGACACGTGCACCACGAAGCAAGAGGAACTCTGCCTCGTGACTGGAAGAGAGTCCCGGACACGCTTGAGTCAGGGGGAAGACGTCCAGGTTCCAGCGGTCCGATAGTAATTAAACCGGAGCGAGCGAATCGAATCACGAATTCGTCTGCTAGGCAGGCGAAACAATTGGCGCTGCGGTCGACGTCCTGTCGGCAATTTCGAAGGGCTGCAAATCATACAGCTGCGGCCATCTGTGGTTTAAGATTCGCACTAATGTCGCGCCGACGAATAATGTCATGCGCACTAACGCTTTTCCAGTTTTTAGTAAAGAAGGCGGCAGTGAATACCGAACATTCATTCTGTGTCTTGAATCGAACACGAGCACTAGTTCTCAGCTTTAATCAAAAACGTTATAAAAGAATCCGTTGGATAGAGTCCAAAAATGACCGGAAGAGGGTCGCAGAGGGGGAAAAGCCATATAACAGGTACGGTTCCATATTCCTCTCCAGTGTTTTAATAGTGAACGTACCTAGAAAGTGTAAAATGGTCGGGAGACGAAGCATGGTGAATCCATGCGGATTCTTTTGCATCGGCAAGCATTATTAATGGTCGGACTCGCGGTTTTTCTTTCGTGTTTGAACTGTAAACGTAGTGTGCGTATGACTATTGATTATAGGGTCATGATTGATGTGTAAGATTCCTGATTTCTCGGATTATTTGATTCTCGCAGCAGGACCGCGTGCCCATAACCTATCGTCGCCATGTCACTCCGGTGCTAATAAATGAATTTCGGAGTGGTCGAAACTCGTACTGGCTATTAACCATTGTTAATCGAAATTACTTGAATTCGTCGTGTAACTAATTCAACTGAACTCGTGATCAGTGTAGAAAAAGACCAAAAAACGGAATCTAAATGGAAAAAAATCCGAAGTTGAAAAGATAATATGGCTAGGAAAAACCCTCGTGAGAGGGCAGCGGCAGAGGAGAGGAACCTTGAGAAATGATGAAATTGAAAAATTTACAGGCACGAACTATTTAAAGGTTCCTTTCGTCTGTCGCCCTTTACAGCCATCGCCGTATATCAAAAATTTGAATTTCAAATCAAAATATTATTATTTCAGGTGTCGGACTAAAGACATTTTTCAAATTTTGTTAACGAAGCAACTATTTTACTATTATTTACGAAAAGAGGATACTAATGCTAATATTTTCGAACATTTGTATTGAGAGGCGAAAATCGGAAAGATCCTTAAGGAAATGTCTGAAATAATAACATTTTTTTTTTACAAACATCTTCTACCAGAATGGATCAGAGATGAATGCAAGCAAACCAATACTTTACCATCATCGCCATCTGGCAGCGTCGATATTAACGTGATAGAAATATTAGCGGAATAATAAAAAATACGAGAATGCACAGATATGATTTTGCACAAATTATTATAATATGGATAATGAACAACAAGAATATTGATAAAGAAATTTTAAATACATTATAAAATAATTTCCGAATGCACTAAATGATTTCCAAAAAGTTATCTTACCTACATTTTCTGAAAATTGAAATTAGTTTACAAATTAAACCCAATTCATATTGTTCCTTTACAAGACTACTCTTGAAACTCCATATTTGAACAACTCATGAAAATAAACCCTCATTGAAATCAGGAAGGCTATCTGATATATTTTTAGTTAAAACTTCAAAAATAATTCATCACATTTCCTCTAGAATAAATCAATCAGTACAATCTAAATAACAATCTATTTAAACAAAAATCAAAATCACCCCTTACTAAAATAAAGAAGGCCATCTGATAAAATTCTAGTTAAAACTTAAAATAAAATCGAAAGTTAAAAATCTTCAGCACAGTCCCATTAAAAAACATCCTTTTACATTTCCAAACCAACCATATACAGGGTGATTCTTTTATCTTGAGTCATCGAAATATCTCAAGAAATACGCATCTAACGAAAAAAATGTCCCTAATAAAAATTTTTTATTTTCGAGGAGGGAAAAGCAACCCCGCCAAAATTTACCCCATACCCAACCCCCTGGGGGCTGGAGGGGTTTAACTTCAAACTTTCAAATGGGAACCTATATTTTTATTACACATTCAGATTCCTCATCAAGAAATACATACATTTTATTTGAAAAGTTTTTTCTCAATTTGCGCCGGATGGCGCTGCATAGGCGAACAATTTCTTTCCAATTTTCTTTTCAACATTGTTGACTAACTGTTCAAGGAATGCGCTTCCAAACGAAAGATAAAGAAGACAAAGAGTCGGTTTTTTTGGGTTGATTCGGAGGGGTTGGTTGGTTTGGGTTCGTTCTGTTCCTTACGTTAAAAAAAAATATTTAAGAAATTTTCAATGTGCTTTTAAATGTGCTCCAGTTTTAAGAACGCTTTCAACATCGTGCTCCTCTATCCATAGTAGGCATATCTCAAACGTTGCGGCGTTGTATCGTCTTGAGAAAACTTTTTGGGCTTGCCGCAAATTATAGGTGGGGTGCTTCTCAAAAAGCTTGATAATAATCATCTTATCCTCATTTTGCGTAGTTACACGCGTCTTACCCCTGTCTGGCAAATCGTCAACGTTTCCTACCTCTTTATACCACTTCACTCACTTTCTTAAAAATTCCTTTGACTTTCTCATATAGCGCGCAGCCGCTGTGAATGTCATTTTGGGTCCTTTTGGATGCGTGCACAGAAATACGGCTTGGAACCGACTTGCGTAGGCTACACTCATTGCACAATACGTCTTTTCCTTGTCTCAAAACGAATGATACTGAACCGAAACTTACAGCGCATCTTAGACTAACCTTTCCTGAGTCCCATACCATAGATAATTTCTTAGATTCTTTGATTTTGGTGGTTTGGTTGTGCTACTTACGTTTGTTTGCGTTATTCTCTCATTACTTGACCTCATTACTTTTACAATGGAGGTTTTATCTGTACAAGAGAATATTGAAATGATTCTCATTTATGGAGAAAAGGTGGCAGAAATATCGAGGATGCTGTCACTCTTTATGCTCAACGTTGTCCAGACAGTGTACGGTCACGCGCTTCTTTTTACCGGGTGGTCAACAAATTCACCACTGACGGAAGTGTACAAGCGAAAAAAAGGAATCGTCAAGAAACTTCTACTGGAGTTCATAATAAAATCGCGATATTGGCCGCAGCCGCTCATGACCCCCATTTTAGTACTCCACAACTAAGCCGTGACTACGTAATGTCTCAAAGCAGTATTTTGACGGTATTAAAACGTAATAAATATCATCCATTTCATATTTCACTGCATCACGAACTTCATGGCAATGGTTTTCAGAACCGAGAGACATTTTGCTAATGGGCGCTTCAGCAGTTACAAGGGAACATAATTTCTTCTTTCAAGTATTGTTCTCAGACGAGTCGTCTTTCACGAACCACGGTACGGTTAATTGACATAACATGCATTATTGGATTGTGGAAAACCCACACTGGTTGCGCGAAGTTGAGCATCAGCGTCCTTGGTCCGTGAATTTTTGATGTAGAGTAATTGGAGACCAACTTATCGGTCCGTATTTTATTGATAGTACTTGAAACGGTGATATATACAGTAACTTTCTGGAAAATGAACTTCCAACATTGCTTGAAGATCTAAGCTTGGAAGTGCGACAGAACATGTTGTTTCAACATGACGGTTGTCCAGCGCATTATTCGGCAATCCCGCGCAGGCTCGGTCAACTGTGTACAGTGAAATGGCGAATTCTTAGGACTAGGGCGCGGGGACAGAGAGGCATTGAGGGGTGCGATATTATTTCTCTGGCCCATCGTAGATGGCGCTAACTTTCAACGCCAACGGGTGGGGCGATGTAAAAAGCGCGTGCGCGGCAAATTGTTTGTTGTCGCTTGTGGCTGTGATTTTGTTGGTTATGTAGTTCTGTACTGCAGACCTTCAAATAAAGGCAAAATTAAGTGAATGAGAAACGTAAAAAGGGAAATAGAATGATAATTATCTTTAATTTCCTATTTTTCGTTTCTTATTTGCTTCATTTTGTCTTTATTATTCCTTTTTTTGTTGAATTATTCTAGTATTCAATACATGTAAGGAAGGGGCATATACATATATAAAGACCAACACATGCACACGTCTGTAGTTCTCTGGCTAATCACAGATGGCGCGGAATATCGCCATTTATTTCCCACAGAGTTGACCGAGCCTGATCCCGCGTGAAGGACTGAATCGTGAATTTAACTGTCACTGGATCAGTAGAGGATGTACGGTAAATTGGCCTGCCAGATTGCCAGACCTTACGTCACCGGATTTCTTTTTGTGAAGTTATTTAAAGAACCTAGTGTATCAAGAAGTGCCAACAACTCTGGAGAAGATGAAACAGTGAATCAGGACTGCTTGTAACCGAATAACACTAGGCTCACTCTGCAGTTGTGTGCAAACTTTCGAAGCGCATATTATTAAGTGAATCGAAGTGTAAGGCCACCATTTTGAGCACTCAATGTAAACTTTTCATTGTAAACAAGCACTTTGATTGCGAGAGGCAAGGAGAGTCATCGAAAACAAGCTCCCCGATTGTGAGAGGCAAGGAGACTCACCAAAAACGAGCACCTTGATAGCGAGAGGCGAGGAGACTCACTCAAAACAAGCACCCCGATAGTGAGAGGCGAGGGGACTCACCGAAAACAAGTAGCGCTAAGAGTAGTTAATTTATTGACTGCTTACATACTTGGAGTCAAAATGAGAAGCTTGCGTTTTGAAAATAAAATTGAGCTTTCTAATTTTTCTACTCCACTTAAACCCCCATCCCAGGTGGGTGAAAGGGTTGTTAAAAATTAAATTGATTACAATTGAATAGCTCTCCTGAAAAAATCAACACGTCTTTTTTATCTTTCGTTTGGAAGCGCATTTCTTGAACAGTCAACAATGTCGTTTTTCGCCCATGCAGCGCCATTTGGCGCGAATCGAAAAAACTGTTTAAATAAAACTTACGTATTTTCTTATGGGGAATCTGAATTTGTAATAAAAAATATAGGTTTCCATTTGAAATTTTAAAGTCACCCACCTCCCAGGGAGAAATTCTTAGATGGGAAAGAGTTTAATTTAAATGTAGAAAATACATAGATAATAAGGTATAGAAAAGGAGGAGGAAGAAAGAAAGAATGGAATGGAAGTATATGGTGAGAGAAGAAGCGCAAAGGGATAAATTAAGTTCTAGAGCGGATAAGAGGGCATGGCAATTTGAGGCGAAGTTATGGGAGGAAAGGAGGGGGGGGGGGATTAGGGAAAAAGTGTTTGAAGGAGGTAGAACTAATAAGATGGGAATAAGAAAGGAGGAAGTTTTTTAGTGCTAGAGATATAGGAGAGAGAAATGGACCAAGTTATGAAGAATCGGAGGGAAGGCGCAGGAAAGGACAATTAAAATAAAGATGGGGAATGATTGAGGAATCAAAATATAAAAAATGCTATGCGATGATAAAAAATGAAGGAGTAGAAAAGTATTTCGTAAAGGGATGCGATGGCGAGAGAGATGGCGCAGAATAGCAAGAATGAAATTGGGAAACCACGTAAGGGAGAGAATGTATTGGGAAGGGAATGAGTGTAAAAAAGTTTGGGGGTTAATGTCCCATTGGGACTAAAATGTCACAACATATAACATTAGTTTGCAAAATTAAAATTCACCTTTTCGGGCAGAGTATTTAATTTTTTTGTAGAGAATCCGCCTTTTGACTTAAAAATTAAACGATTTGTTAAGAAAATTCGAGTATTTTTTGAAAATTTGTATTTTTGGTAAAAAATTATTCTTAATGGTTACAAATTTATCTTTATAGATGAAGAAATCAGATAATTGGCGGAAAGTTCAATCATTTTGTTGAAAATTCTTTCCTCTGGATCAAAAATTCATATTTCGTATTTGAATATTAAATCTTTCGGGTTTATGGACGGCCAAAAGAACTGAATAAAACAAATTAAATTTGTTTTCTATCGGCTTTTTTTTTAATTCCATAATTTTTATTTCATGACTTACTCAGCAGCTTAGAACTATCAGCGAGAATAAATATGGGCTTCGTAATGGTGACAAAGAATTTTTACACGAAGGCCAAAGTAAAACTAACATTTATTTTTTTTAGTCTATAGAGGATTGAATATAATCTCGATGTGACTCACATATTGTACACATTAGGAGATAAGATATGTCGAACCCAATAATTACGTGAAAAGCATTTGAGAAAATGAAAGAATATTTTAATTAAATATATGGAAAACGTTTAATATAAATTGTCTACATATTTTAATACAATATAGATAAAACGATGTAATTTGTTATATTGATTGTAAACTAAAACATTTGTAATGTAAAAAAAAATCTTTTTTTGTACTGAAACTTTTCTAATTGTCATAGCTAATAACTTGTACATTAGGTTAGTTCAAGCAAAGAGTTTTACTTTTTTCCTCAAATGGCGCCACACATAAAAAAAAATTAGTGAACCAGCGCTATTTATTCTTGATCTACCCAAAGATAATGTCCCGGAATTCAAACAATGATATTGAAAAAATGTTTGAAACGGAGATTTGTAGGATAATTTATTTTCAATAATTATAATTATGTTACAATTTTCAAGATTATAAGCACCTAAACTAAATAAAAAAGTGGAATTAATAACAGAACTTGTTTTTAAATTTTTATATTTGTTATATGTGTTTATTATTTAAAATAAAAATATTTTTTGATTAAAATATGAACTATTACACTTTTTGTTAAGAATACATCTTTTAAGTTGAACTTACCGATTTTGAATTAAAATTCAAATCTTTTCTTGTTTGAAATATCAACTATTATATTTTTGCTTGAGAATTAATCTTTTGTTATTGAAAATGTAACTGTTTGGTTGAAAGTTCAACTTCTTTCTTAAAAATTCATTTTTTTTTGTTGAAGATTTATTATTTTAGTTAAAAATTCAAAAACTTAGTTCAAAACTTATTACTTTCTTGAGTGAAAAGTTTCGTTTGGTTGAAAATTAATCTGTTTTATTGAAAAATCGTCTTTTTTCTTGAAAATTGAACTTTTTTGTTAGAAAAATCGTCCTTTTGGTTGATGATTGATTTGTTGGTTGGTTAAAAATGCATCTTAGTAAAACAAAAAATTAATTATTTTGTTAAAAATTCAACTATTTTACTGAAAAGTCATCTGTTTTGTTGGAAAATTCAACTTTGTCGAAAATTCATCTTTTTTGGTAGAAAAATTATTAGTTGAAAATTAAACTCTCTCCTAAAAAATGGGTCTTTTCGGCTTACAAATTCATCTTTGTAGGTTGAAAATTTAGCTATTTGGTTAAAAATCAAAATATTTGATTCTAAATGCCAGTGTTTAATTGATGATTAATTTTGTCGTTTGTTGAAAATTCAACTATGGAGTTACAAATTAAACTATTCCATTGAAAATTAATTTATTTTGTTGAAAATTCAACTATTTGGTACAAATTCGTTTCGTTTCGTTTTCTTAAAAGTTCAACCATTTTGATTTAATGCAACTCTTTGGTCTAAAATTAATTTCTTTCTTAATCCAACTATTCAGTTGAAAATTCATCTTTTCGGGTTTAAGAGTCGAATGTTTTCTAAAAAATTCGACTTTATAGCTTGGAAATTTAACTCTTAAGCGTTTTATTTTGAATTAAAATCAATTAAAGTAATTCTGAAAGATAGCTTAATTTTAAAATGTATTCAGTTGATAAAATAACAGAATTCCGGGAATCTACTAAAAGGAGACAAACTTAAAGCCTAGCGAGATTTTCTTTTTTTTTAAATTAAAATAATAATAATAATCATTTCTTCAAGTTTCAATTTTTTCCCTTTTTAATAGATTCTCACAATTGTTGTCATTTTAGCAATCTAATAGAATTTACATTTCAGATATCTTTCAGAATTACCTGGCAAACTTTGTTTGTCGAAAGTTTGTTCTGAGTGATAAGATTTTCTATTGCTTTAAGCACGTAGACTACACCCACCCATTGAAATATTTTGTCATTCTCCTTGATTTTTCGGGTATATATAGCAGTGATTATGACCCAGATTTATCAGTTATTTTTCGCGAAATCTGAAGAGAAGACATGGAGAATCATCTTGGAACTCTGCTACTTGTCTTTGTGATTTTCATCAATTTTTGTGGTATGTTTGCACAATATAATACAAATCTTAATACATGAAGATCAGTTTTGGATAAATTTTTCTTTAAATAAAATTTTTATTACAACAATATAAAATTTTTGATGGATAAAGTTCCGAAAATAGTACATACCTCCGAATAATTTGAAACTGCGTATACCCATGTATTTCGACTCGCTTATTACGAAAATGATAGTGAAAATATCCGCAAATTTTACTTTCATGGTGAAAACCATGAAAACCCAATAAATATCATGGTTTTTTGCGTTTATCTCAGTAAATATTAAAAATGTTCAAAAAAGCTCCAAATAAAAGTTGTAGATCTTTTTAAACCATATATTTTATGTGAAATACATTTTCACTCTGCGACTGATATTTTTTGAGAAAAATGACGATAAATATGAAAAATCATAGAAATACAGCACAATGTGTAGTGATTTGACTTAGTAGGTATGGAAAATTCCTGGAAGGCTGAATACGTACAAGCGAAACTATCAGGTTATAGAGGAGTCAAGTAAGGTTTATACGTCACAACCCGACGGCTTTTCACCAATTTCATAAATTATATATTCTAATAAATTATAATTCGAATATTTATTAATATAAATATAAATAAAATTTTATTAAATTTATTATATGTATATATAATTAATTAATATTTATAATTATAATAAATTTAATAAAATTTTAATTTTAATTGTGTTGCTAAATATGTGTAGTAAAAAGTTAAACAAAAAATATTGTGTACAAATTTACACAATATTTATCCAAATACAGTGACATACGGTCACGAGAAATATTTAAAAATTGCAGGGGTAGGGATGTGACCTACATTATTTTTCTGAATAGTCACAGGGGTGCCTTCCCTCACGAGACGTTGGAAAAGGGTTTGACCTTTTAAAAGCTGAAAGGTTGAAAAGGTTTGACCAACGTTATTTATGTGACTAGTTACAGGAATTCCTCCCCTCACGAGACGTTGGAAAGGGGAAGGTACGTGACATACATTTTTGCTGTGGCTAGTCATAGGGTGGCCTTCCCGCCCTCCGCAAGAAGTTGGAAAGGGGAAGGTATCCCTGGCGTATTTTCGATCACGACTTGCGGGTGCTACGCAGTTTTTCGTGCACCAGG
>CAKNYM010045632.1:0-21278 GCA_932195095.1 Andricus curvator | reverse complement strand
GCGGGTGCTACGCAGTTTTTCGTGCACCAGGTATCCCTGGCGTGTTCCCGATCACGACTCGCGAGCGCTACGCAGTTTTTCGTGCACCAGGTATTCCGAGCGTGTTCCCGATCACGAATCGCGAGCGCTACGCAGTTTTTCGTGCACCAGGTATTTTAGGCGTGTTCTCGATCACGACTGGCGAGTGCTACGCGGTTTTTCGTGCACCAGGTATCCCTGGCGTGTTCTCGATCATGACTCGCGAGCGCTACGCAGTGTTTCGTGCACCAGGTATCTCGGGCGTATTCTCGATCACGACTCGCGAGCGCAACACAGTTTTTTGTGCACCAGGTATTCCGGGTGTGTTCTCGATCACGACTCGCGAGCGCTACGCGGTTTCTTGTGCACCAGGTATTCCGGGCGTGTTCTCGATCACGATTCGCGAGCTTTTTCGTACACCAGGTATCCCGGGCGTGTTCTCGATCACAACTTGCGGGTACTACACAGTTTTACGTGCATTAGGTAATCAGGGCACGGTTGTTGAGCATGATTCGAAGGCGCTACGTGGTTTCTTATGGTGTTTTTGATAAGATAATTGTCTATTCAAAAATTTTCAGCATTGAATTGTATTTCGATTTGAGTTTGGCGTCTTCAAGAGAACAAAGAGAATTTTATAGATTTGTAACTAACAGTAATTGATCATATAAATTATTCTCATGTCTGAATACGAGTTGAGCGTATCTGAAAAAAACCGGAAATGGTTCTTTGCTATATAAAAGTTTTTTATGAATAATTCGTTTAGAAACGACTCTTTTACTATTTATATAAATCGGAGAGAATGAGTGTTTTTTGAAATTTTGGAATAAATATTTCGAATTAATTGAGGACATTTCCGGTTGAAATTAATTATTCAACCAATTATTGGTTTTAATTTGTTTTTCAACTATAGAATATAATTATTTTCAAACGAAAAAATGTTAAAAGATTTAAAAATAAAACCAAAACAGTTTTCAAGGTTTCGATATATGCTTTTAATACAAGATTGTTTAATTTTGAACGATTCCAGTTTTAAATAATATAATTTTAAAAGTTTGATGCTGCAAGCTGATCAACAAGATAATTTTTTTTTTTCAATTGACAGTTAAAAATTAATCTTTTTTTTTGTAGAAAATTAATCTTTTGGTTCAAAATTAATTTCTTTGGCTTGAAAATTAGTTGTTTTTTAATTGAAAATTAATTTATTCAACTGAAAATTTAACTATTTCATGTTTGGTTGAATATCAATCGTCTGCAGTGGAAAATTTAACCATTTGCTTGAAAATTTCTGTATTTTGTTTAAACTTTGTCTTTTTGCGTAGAAAATTAATCTTGTTGGTGATTAATTTACCTGTTTGGTTGAAAACTCATATCTTTCGTTAAAAATTAATAGTTTTGGTACAAAATTAATCTTTTTGGTTCAAAATTCATTTCTTTGGTTGAAAATTAGTTTTTTTAAATAAAAAATCAGTTCGTTTAACTAAGAACTTTACTAAATTTTTTATCGATTTTTTTTTCATAGACATTCGATCTTTTTGTAGAAAATTCATCAGTTTGGTTGATTATTTAACTATTTTATGGAAAATTCATTTTATTTGCTTAAAAACTTATTTCTCTAACTGAAAATTATACTATTCTATTTTTAGTTGAAAAATTATCTGTTTTAGTTGAAAATTTGTTGTTTTTTTTTGTAGAAAATTAACCCTTTTGGTTTAAAATTCATCTCTTTGGCTTGAAAATTGGTTTTTTCATTAAATATTAATTTTTTCAACTGAAAATTTAACTATTTCCTGCTTGAACATCAATCTTCTTTAGTTGAAAATTTAATTATTTGTTTGAAAATTTCTGTATTTTTTTAAAACTTTGTCTCTTATGGTACAAAATTAATATTCTTGGTGACTAATACATCACCTTTTTTGTTCAAAATTCATGTATTTTGTGAAAAATTAATCTTTTTTGGTAGATCATTCCTTTTGGTTCAAAATTCATTTCTTCGATTGAAAGTTAGTTTTTTTAACTAAAAATGTAACTAAATTTTTTTTCATAGACATTCAATCTTTTTGTAGAAAATTTATCTGTTTGGTTGATTATTTAACTATTTTGTTGAAAAATTATTCTATTTGCCCAAAAACTTATTTCTCTGACTTAAAATAAAACTATTCTATGTTTTTTGTATTGAAAATTGATCGTTTCTAGATAAAAATTCATCTATTTTGTTGAAAATTTGTATTTTTTTTTGTAGATAAGTCATCTTCTGGTTTGAAAATTCAACTATTTGGTTAAATATTTATTTTCTTGATTGAAGGTGTATCATTTGAATTAAAATTTAATTTCTTTGGTTAAAAATTGAATAAATTTTGTTGAAAGTACGTTTTCTTTTTTGTTGAAGAGAATTTTTTTTACTAAAAATATAGCTACGCAATTTTGGCTAGAGAATTGATCTTTTTCAGTTGAAAATGTACTTACTTTGTTGAAAATTCGTATTTTTTACTTGAAAATTATTTATTTTAACGAAAAATGTAACAATAAAATTTTACATTGATGAATCTTACATTTTCGTCAGTTCTATTATGCATAAAAATGTGCCATTCGTTATCACTCATTCGTAGGCTTACGAACGCAGTGGGCACAAACGTTAAACAACGCTATTAAAAGGGCTCAAAAACGTCCTAAGTCAGTCCAAATAACGTTCCTTGAACATACAATGCTTCAGAGACGTTTTAAGGACGTACTTGGAACATGAAACGTAGTCAGAACATTATTTGGTTTGACTTAGGACAGTTTTTCAAACGTTCAAATAACGTCTTTTGATTTGTCCGTCCAAGGAACGTTTTTAGAACAGTTCTTATGACGTTCCTCAATTTCGCGCCCACTGGGAATTTAAATAATTTTACTACTTAGTATTTAAAACTGAAAATTAATCAATTTTACAACATAAAAATGAACTATTTTGAAATTTAGAACGTTTTAAATAATAAAATACAATAAAAGTGTACAGCTTTCAAACCTTAAAATAAGAAAACGTTCATTTCTTTGCCTCTTTTAATAGAGAATTTTATATTTGGAGCAATTAAAATCTGGCAGTTTCCCTGACTTCCTGAAAACCTCTGAATGCCTTGAATGATCAAAAATCCTTGATTTTCTGAATTCCTTGAAATCCTTGAATTTTGTGAATTCCCGTGGATTCCTAAAGTTCCTTGAATTCTTTAAAAGCTCTAAACTCACTGAAATTCTGTAAATTTAATGAAATGCTTGAAGTTTTTGAGTTACTGGAATCTCTGAATTCCTTAAATTATCAGAATTCTTCAAATTCTCTGAATTCCTTTAATTTTTACAATTCCTTGAGTTCTCGGGATTCCTTAAATCCTCTAAACTCCTTAAATTCTCTGAATTCCTTAAATTCTGAAATCTTTGAATTTTCTGGAATCTTCAAATTCTCTACATTCCCAGAAATCCTTGAATATTCGAAATTGCTTGAATTGTCTGAATTCCCTGATTTTTCCAATTACTGAAATTCCTTGAATTAACAAACTCCCCTAAATTTCTTAAATATTCTGAATTCTCTAAATTCTGTGAATTTAATAAATGATCTCAAATTCTCTGAGTTCCCTGTAATACTTGAATATCTTGAATTACTTGAATATTTAAAATTCTATGAATTCTCTGAAATCCTGCAATATTCTGTATTCCCTGAATTCCTTGAATATTCTCAATTCCTGAAATCCTTTGAATTCTCCAAATCCCCTGAATTCCTTCAAATCATCTGAATTTTCTGAATTCATAGAATTTCTGCGGCGTAGCGCTCTCGCGTCGTCATTGAAGACACGGCCGAGATACCTGGTGCACGAAAAACTGCGTAGCGCTTGCGAGTAGTGATCTAGAACACGCCCGGAATACCTGGGGCACGAAAAACTACGGGCCGCTCTCGAGTCATGGCCGATAATCGCGTCCGGGATACTTGGTGCACGAAAAATTGCGTTGCGCTCGCGAGTCGTGATCGAGAACACGCCCGGTATACATTGGGGACGAAAAACTACGGACCGCTCTTGAGCCATGGCCGAAAATCGTTTCCGGGATACCTGGGGCACGAAAAACTACGGAAATTCACTTATGAAGCCAAAAATAATGAGATTTCAAAGTTTCAGCATTTTTGTTATGTTATTTTGGTGTTTTACATAGAAAATCATTGGTAATTTTATCAGAAATTATTAGATTACACGCTGATTATTTTGAAATTAACTCTAATCGTTCGGCTGACAGAATTCCCTCGTATGGTCTGGATCTGTCTTTCTCCCTCTTTGCCGCGAACCAAATATCTGTCATTTCACAAAACCTTCACTATTTTGTCAGTACTGTTATTTTGCTTCAGTAGTTTGTGGCTCTCTCCAAAAGGCGCGGAATTGTTACTCACAACTAAACTTAAATCACCCGGTTTGTACGCGTACGCTTCCTTACGTTTTTTAAATAAAACTTTTCTTGCATTTTGCCTCTCTATTTTCTTTTAACAAATCTACGACCTGTTCTATCGGTTCTTCCGATCCCGTTTCCTTATTTAAATCAAGTATTTCTCTCGTCAAAGAGTTATCTAATCGTCCTGCTATTCTATGAGCGAAAACTGTTTCGTACGGCATTCTTTTCGTGGTTCTTTGCTCGCTGTTATTTATCGCCCACGGCACGTAGATTAATTTTTCGTCCGAATCCCTATCCTCTTCGTTTCTCTGCTCGCCTATTTCCGCGTGGAGTGCTATCTGCAACTTGCAACACAATTTTTCAAAATCTGCGGCAGTAAAAAGCGATTCTTCGATCACTTATAATATGCTCGGGTTTACCGCAATGTGACATAAAGTCTTTTAGCATGCGTAGCGTTTTACGTGCAACTCGCGCATTTTACGGCTTTTAACACGGTATATTAGCTAGGTCCACAAATTATCTCGTAAAAGTGTTTATTGTCATTTTCCGTTGTCACGAATGGCCCGGCATGATCGATATGCACGATTTGAGCCGATATACGCAAGGCCGCGATGTGCTTCCGCGACTAATTTATACCCCAAATCCATCGGTACATATGAGCGAAATTTACCTTTCGAAACCCGGTATATGAGCGCGTTAACCATCGTAAACTGTTCATGTGTAGCTTGGTCACTCTCCTCGAGTGTATCGCGTATGCTCATAATCTCATCGCTACCCCTGTGCACCGCGGCGATCTAATCCGTAGTGATGTTTACGCCCATAACCAGTAAACCTACGAGTTCTAGTTCATGGCTGATATTTTGACAGTCTCACAA
The DNA here is from genome assembly GCA_932195095.1 of Andricus curvator. Taxonomy (NCBI): domain Eukaryota; kingdom Metazoa; phylum Arthropoda; class Insecta; order Hymenoptera; family Cynipidae; genus Andricus; species Andricus curvator. The sequence continues at coordinate 15,978 of CAKNYM010045632.1, read as the reverse complement.
ACTAATGTCCTATTCGCGGATGTAGATCCCTTGAATTCTCTGGCATTTTCAAACTGTTATAGCCGGTTCTAGTAATAAATTCGATCTCCAACACGCAGTAGCTTAAACCCACTACAGCGCAAACTATAGCCAGAGCCTCCAACTCATACAAGTGATATTTTGACTAGTATTTTGACGTTTTTCAGCTATAATATCAAATCGGATGAAATTTTGTATATTCCTGCCTTTGTAACAATACCGCACCTAACCCTACATTACTAGCGTCAGTTTGTACTTTGGTTTTTGCTTTAGGTTCATAAACTATAAGCACGGGTTATGAGAAACAATCGTATCTCAGTAGCATTTTTAGGTTCTGGCACTGGTTTTCTAGGTTTATAGCACTTAGAACGTGACCTGCCGGTCCAAATCCCTTATCTGAGAACGTGAAACCAAGATAATTGACATTGTACTTGAAAAACTCAAATTTTTTAAATCTCAAAGTTAAATTCGCGGCCATCAGCGCATCAAAGACTTTCCGCAAACTTTCTAACCCTTCCTCGAAACTTTCCGAGGGTACAATCGAGTCGTCAATATATGTAATTGCAATGTCATTCGATACACTTTCTAAAACGCGATACATAAATCTTTAAAATGCGTCAGGTGCATTACGAAACCCGAAGGGCATTCTTTTAAACTGATAATGACCATCAGGCATTGCAAACACCGTATTTGATCGAGGGTCCTTCGCGATAGGTACCTGATAGTTCCTACCAAAAACATCGAGCTAAAACACGATGAACGACAGTCCTCCAGGATGTCACACTACAGTTCCTGGATTATGTCCTTCGTTTGCTCCCTTTCGCTGTAAGACAATCGATACGGCCAATAGAAACCAGGCTTCTCGTTCTCACAAATTAAGATAAAAATAGAGCCCATAACTGTATCAACAAAAAGTAAAACAATTTGATGCAGGCAGGTCTTTGGAAAATTTTCGTTCGAGATGCTTTCAATACAACGGTCAACGATCTTTTGCCGACATTCGACATGCAGGCCTCGATGACAGACCCATGGGGTCCTTCCCGCTCTTCTTTATTTACCATCCCTCTAGTTCTGATACGTTGCCGAAACATTGCATCACACTAACCATCTGTGTGTGCAGCGAATCGAGTTTTCTTGGGTCATTCTTATAATTTAAAACTGGCTACTGACAGTAGACTTAATAGAAAATTTTTTTTCCAAGAAATTTGGTTTAACTTTTTTATTTCCGAAAACTTTAAATAACTTTTAACTTAATTAACCTATAATATTCTTTATCGTGTTTTTACAGCATTAAGTTCGCAGTTCATGAAATCAGAGCCACGGGAATATGAAAACATTAATAATAATGAAAACGGTAATGTTGCAAATCGCCAGCAGCCGGTGATGGGTTATCCTGTTCCAACTCAACATCAATCTGTATATGGATTTCCCATTTTTCATGGCGAACTAGTTTTACCTGCTCAGGTCGAGGTGACCCCCCAACAAATTTTACGTGGCGAGCCCGTTGAAGTTCGCCAAAATATTTTACATGGCCATCCCGTTACAGATCGCCAAGCAGATAGATTTGGTTATGTCATTGCACCTCATAATGCTCCAAATGTGCAAAACATGCATCATAATCCACCGAGCACTCGTGACCGTGGAAATCACTAGTCCAAAGGACAAAAGAAGACATTTCTTGTCGCAAATATTGAAGATTATAAATGTATCGAAATTCGTTGATTTTTAATAAAATATAATGAGCGATTGTAATTTTTGGGATATTGGATCAATTGATCAGAAAGCGAGCAAAATGTATAGGCGAATATAGAATCCAGCCCCTCAGAATTCTATAACCGACTACAAATTTTTCTCGCTTAACGGCGTTGGCCCCTGAAAACTTTTCCAAACAGTTTTTTTAAGGTAAAGTGTTATATTTTTCAACAAATACTGATGTATTTGAAATACTCTGAAATATTTTGAGAATCCTTCATTGGTTACGTTCTTATTAAAATTCTTCATAAGTGGGTTTCCTTCCTTTCAAGAAAGATTTAGAAAATGAGTGCCGTAATTGGTATCCTCTGATTCACATTAGTAATTTTCGCTAATCGTGTTGGTATACAATAATATCAGTAACTTAAAGTAAATTTTCAACTGCAGTATATTTATTTGCTTTTCGAATTGTTCAAATGAAAATAACTCTTTTTCCTTGTAGATTTTATTTGTATTTTTTAAAAATTTTGTACGTTTTATTACAAAAAAGTACACGTTTTAACAGAAAATTACAGTTGTAGAAATGTACTTTCTTGTAAAAATGTTTTCCACCAGGGTTCTTTGAGGTTTTTTTACAATTAACAGATGATTTATAAGCGTATAAAATGAGATAAAATGAAATTACATTCAATTATTTCTTTTCGTCTAATATTATGGCAAAATACTGTTACTTCTCAGTTAACTTCGACTTAAGAGGTTGGAATCAGTAAACATGATACATTTCAATAATATTGATATACGGTTTAGAGAAATTTTACTTACTGTACTCGAATGCGTAGAACTTTCTCCACCTCCAACTTGCGGAATTGTATTCCCTATCTCTTTCCTAGAGCCTGTCACCTTTTTCCACAGGTATAAGCTGCACATCGCAATCCTGCTGCACATTTTTTGTGCAATCTGCAGGTAATGTTTTTTTTTTAATGTCCATCCAGACAGTCTTTTGCAAAAGTCTCGGACAATCTCTTTTTGCACGTTGCTTTCCTTTTGTGTTTTAAAGGTGACAGCTAAAGAACAATTTAAATTTTATAGTTGCACATAAGAAATAAAAAGGAAAGAAAAATTTCACAAATTACATGAATCGTAAATATTTTATACACAAAAATCTTATTCAACATCGATATAATGAACCTAATTGATTCTTCAAATTAACGGATCATGCACAAATGTACTCGTATAAAATAAGATAAGGCAAAATTTCATTTATTTCTTCAACTTAATTTCTTTGCAAAATAAAATTACACTTCTCAATAAAAAATTTTACTTACTGTACTCAAATTCAAGGCACTTTCTCTAATTCCTGGTGATTGAACGCATTTTTCATGGCACGATATTTCCCCTATTGTTGAATCAAATTGAAGTGAAACATTTATTGCAGAAGAAAAATTTTCTTTATCGGGCAAATCAATGTTTATTCTGGCTATTTCACTTTTACCATTGTTGTGGGTTTCTTCTGGTGAATTCAAAGTCGGTAAAGCATTTGCAGCTAACCGCCTTTGTCCGTGTTGAGTAAAATAAAAGCAATTACTCGCGAAATGGTCCGTACAAATAAATGATTGAAAAGAAATTATCTCTTCGAAACTTAGTTGGCTTAACTCTTCATTTTTACAAAAATTGAACGCACGAACTTCTTCGACCTTTTCTTCTTCCCCGTCACTTTTATGTCACTTGTATGACTGCGCAATCCTCTTGCCTCTCTACGTCCCTCATCACCAAACAATTTGCGCCACCTACCACCACTTTTTGAACTAATCTGCACCCCTCTGTGTCCCGCCTAAGTCCACTTTCCGGCCATTTCTATTACACACAGTCATGTAGGCCTGGTTGAAGTGTCACTTGCTGATAAAGGGGACTCCGTGCCTCTTTCAATCAATTCCGAATAATTTTCCACTCACCTGTGATGGGATGTTGGGCATGCCGTTCTGTCCAACTCCATGATCGACCTGAGAAACAAAGTAGTTAATCATAAATTAGGAGATTTTTCTTTTACAACCCCTTTAAAAGGAAAAACCCTTGAATTGACACGTCAACTCGTGACCTTGCCCGTTTCCAATGCAGAAATCTTGGAGGGATATTTGCGTGAACACAGGCACCAGGGACGTTAAATTCTCAATCGCACTCGTGACGTTGCAGGAATTTGACAAAGTTGAACCAACTAGAACGCGGGTCAAAAAGGGATCCGACGTGACGGTAATCTCGTTAAGGAAGAACTAATTAGGGAAATATTATCCAAACTAGAAACAAATTTTAATTTATCTCATTTGAATGTAGATGAAATGAAAATATTACCTCGAATAATTAAAAAATTTCCTCACCAATTTTTCTTAGCTGATAAATTCGGTTGCACCACAGTTTTGAAACATTCTTTTAATAATATTAATAATTAACCTGTCAAAAAATCAAATTATAGAACGCCACAGGTTCATAAAGACGTAATGAATAAAGAAACTAATGAATTGATAAAATAAGGTAGAGTTCAAGAGTCAGAATCAGCTTCTAATTCGCCGGTTTGGCTAAATCCCTAGAAAACCTGATCCGCAGGGAAACAAAAGATGGCGAATGGTCATCAATTATAGGGCCCTTAACAAGAGAACCGTCAGTGACGCTCATTATTACTATTATTATTATTATTACTAGTATTTTACTATACTTGACCTTGCCGCCGCATTTCATGAAATTGAAGTTCATCCTGTTGACCGGCACAAAACTGTCTTTTCAACCCCCTTTGGAAATTATGAGTTCTCTTGCATACATTTTGGGTTGAAAAAAGCACCGGCCACGTTCCAACGACTTATGGACAGGGTCCTGATGAGTTTGCAGGGGTTGGAACTATCCGCCTACATGAATGATATGAATGAATGCCAAATCACTTCAGGAAAATAACCAAAAACTAATAAAATTGTTGGGTAGATTAAGAACCGCTGGTCTGGTTTTACAACCCGAAAAATGCCTGTTCTTATGTAAAGCAATTGGGTACGTGGGTCATGTGATTTCACAGGAGGTTGTTAAACCAGAACCTAAAAAGACAAAAGCGGTCAAAATATTTTCTCGCTCTAAGGGGAGGAAAAACATTAAACCATTTTTTATGGTTGGCAGGATATTATCGAAGAATAATACCAGATTTCGCCGCGATAGACAAATTTAATTTTTAAATAATTTAAAAGAAACGTTCGATGCTAAAGTTTATACAAAAAGTATAGAAATAGTAGAAGCATAAGTAGAAAGCATAAGAGAACTCAACAATTAAATCTTTTAGTATATCTCGAGAAGGAACTGGTTTTGATAAAATGCTCTGGTCGGTGAATGAAGGAATTTTACATACTTATTTTGGTAAAAGTGATTTTGAGAGAAACGTTTGTACTAGAGAAGTCGAGGAGCCCGTATCTGAAAAGCGCAATAAAATAATTCGCGAATGCCACGATTCGACCGCCGCTGGTCATAAGGGTGAACTTAAAACTCACATGCGAGTTCGAGAGAAGTATTATTGGAAGGGTATGAGTGACAAAATTAAACAATACTTGTGGTCATGTGAGTCTTGCCAAAGGAAAAAATTAACTTGTGGGAAGATAATATAACCGATGTGTATCACTGACAAACCTAGTTGAAGTTTCAAAAATGTACATATTGACATTGTGGGGCCACTTCCAGTAAGTGAATCAGGAAATAAATATATTCTCACATGGCAAGACTGTTTCAGTAAATACTAGGGTGAAATACCCTCGTCTGGAACGAATTCCCCACATGTTGCAGTAGCCCTTGCAGAAAATTTGATGTGTACCTTCCGATATCCTGAGATCATACAAACTGATCCAGGTTCAAATTTTGTGAGCCAAAATATGGACAGTTTCGCAGAAATATTCAAAATTGAAAGATATCTCTCCATTTCCTATCACCCACAGTTACTGGGTTCCTTAGAGCGAAGTCATCATACTTTTGTCGAATATTTTATTATATATTATTGCGAAAAAAACTAATTGGGACGAATGGCTACCCGTTGCGTTATTTTCTTTAAACACGTCGGTACATGAGTCTACCGACAAAACTCCACATGAGACTTGTAATGCTCCAAATTTCACCAACTGATATTTCTGGCCGCATTCAACTTCGGCACCACACTTTGAATATTCTTACTATTATATATATGCATATGGCATGCATAATATTTGAAAAATCGGTATATTGTAGCAAAATTTTTTTTATTAACATAGTTCAGAGTTGATGCGAGGATGTAAAAGATACCTTGGTACACAAAGAATCGATGGAACTTTAACATTATTACATTTTATCAAACAGTAGGAAAGTTATGCTCATTTATATTATGTTGAATATTGATTTTTATAGGAAAAATTTCCTCATTCTCATAATTTGAAGTTGATGTGAGAATAGAAGGAATTTGCTGATTTGAGACTCATCGATTTACCTATAATATTGATACATTTTATTGAAAGGTCACAAAGCTATGGTAATGCATAATATTGGAAAAATCGGTATTTTATAGCAAAATATTTTGTGCTTATCCATCCTACAAACTATTTTTCTTTTTTTATATGCATATAGAGCTATGTCCGCATTGATGCTTCATTTCGCTTGTGGAAGCACGGATACTGCTTCAGCACATCCCTGATTTGTTGTGCAGTAGGGGCAGTCTTCTTCGAAATGTTGTCTTCGAACATTTTTTTTTAAAGTCCGACTTCCTCGGGAGACCAGGGTGTTTTTTCCGTACACTTCCTACGGTGGTTAACTGAAAGTTCATTTAAATACTTATAATACTATTCCGTCTTCTGATTACAAAACTTTCATTCTGCACAAAATTAATAAATTAAGAATATACTTACAAGAACGATTGACCGATTCCGTGGAATGTTTTACTCGTTTAGCATGATATTCATTCAGAGAAGATTCTTCTGGATTTGGATCGTCTAATCTTCTTTTATCTTCATTTGCTGGAAAATATATTGAAGAAGAATCTATTTTTAGTAAAGTACGAAACCCTTAAAAACATAATTAATGGGGTAAATTAAAATATTTCTCACCTTGGCTGACGATGGAATCATCTCTCAACTCCAAAGAACCATTCGTTTGTTGTCGCGAAGGACCAGGACTTTGGAGGTTTGTTAGAATTGCAGACATTTTTAAAATGTTCACAGCGACCGTTGGTTGGCGATAAATTCTTTTGTGGACATCTTTTTCGTGGCCCATGAAGCCAGCCACGTGTTCCACATCGACCTTAGTCATTTGCATTCCCACAACTTTTGTGGCCATTTGATTCCTCAATTCTGTGCAGCGCAAAGTTTTCGGTTTATTTGCTCACATAATTCGGAGGTCTTCCTCATTAGCTTGCACGCATCAATGGTTCGATGCGTGTTTTTTCCTGTACTCGGGAGTGCGAAGAAATAGTCGTTTTCTTCCAACAAAATTTTCCGCGAATTAAAATCCTGACAAAATTGTCAGCAGCCTTCTGTTGCTCTGCGGGAAATTCCTGATATTCTTCGTCAGTCAACCGTCCTACTTTTTTGAAATCAGGCATTTGTAGGAATTGCATCTCTCCCCTTCGGCGCCTATTATAGACGATTAGATGGAGAAGTACCATTTCGGATACTCGTAGCCATGCTTGGTACGAGTATTCAGTCTGCAGCAAATTATATGCAGACTCTTGTTCGTCATCAATGTACGAATTTAGAGCATGTATGTCGTCTCCTGAGGGAACCTCCAAGACTTTTTCTATTTCCCTGTTTTTGAATGTTTCTGCGACATTTTTACTTATGTATGCTCCAAACCGTCCCTTAAAAAAAAAGAGAAAATCCTCGACGCTTTCTTACTTTGTTCTGTCGCCCGACATGATATATTCCATGAGGAGGATTTCTCCACATTTCCGCAATGCAGTTCCCAGCGATGAAGCATTGCTTGGTTTTCTATAGATCTGCGTTTCTTCTGCAAATTGAGCGACAATATTGACACCATCCAGAACTTTTTCAAACAGAGTGGGATGAAACGCTGACGCTAGATCATCGACACTTGTTGCCAATCCTCTCAAGGCTTTTAGAAAGTGTGCCAGAAGCCGTAATTGCGCCCGAATAAAGTTGTCCTGATGACGCTCCTTCAAACGGACACTCAGCAAATTACCGTATAAAATTATGAGCCGATCGTACCTTATGTCGGTGAAATGTCGCAAGTGTCTGTTAAAATTCGTAGAATACGCGTTCGAATTTTGTGATTTGCGTCCTTGTGCACACGCTGCACCTTTCTTCGAGCTTCCTGTAAAAGTGTCCTCGCATTAGCCAGAGGAGTTCCTGTGCATTTCGGGTAGTGGTGCCGAATATTAGTCTCCACGTACATTCCTTTGCAATAAGGGCAGTTTGTGAAAGCCGACGCTGTCTTCTCTTTTCCTTTCTGCACTCTCCTTACCGTTATCAATTGTCCTTTATTATAATTTGGGTCGTTGTTGTATATAGCATCACCCTTTTTCCTAATATCATAGATCAGCTTCCTCCGTGGTTGGCTTTTGGATGGATAAGCCAGAAACTGTTTAACAAGAGCCTCTTCTCTATGCACAGTGGCTAAGTGTCGACCTATTTCCAGGTTTAATGAATAGCAGTAAAAACAAAAGTGAGGCTTACTTTGTCCCTTTTTGCCCTTGGACATCGCAGGCTTCAAACCTTGTTCCACAACTGCAGATATTCCGGAAGTAGTAAACGAGGAAGAAAAACTTTTGTTTTGCTGAGACCGCTGCTCCTCCTCAGGCATCCCTGCTTCTTGTCCCGACTTCCCTACGGTCTTCGTTCGCTTTATCTTCCTCTTCACCCACGTCCGATTCAGGAACATATGTCCGATCTTTGATGAGATCGTCACAATCCAAGTCGTCCTCGATTGAAAATTCGTAGCAATCGTCAATTATTTGACATCCTTGTAAATTAATGTCCTGTTGATTCACGACTTCCACGAGATGATCACCTTCGACAATCTTATCAATCTTCAAATTTTCCGATTCGTCCTTTTCTGTGGAATTGAAAATCCCTCCACTGTTTTCCAAAATATTGAAATCCTCCTCTGCAACTATTTTCAAATCCTCAGAATTTTCTATAACATATAATTACACAGTGAAAGAGATTCAAAAAAACAATACATTTGTCCACCTGCCCTATATATATAGACGTGGAAAGACGTGGAAAAAACCGGTACATATCAGTCCATACTTAATTTGATTTTTTTCATAAAATAATAAGTGTATATCGAAAGTTTGTGCATATATGTTCGATACATTGAGGCCAGGGAGTGAAAAAATGTATGGATCTTTTTGCGTGATTCCTGTACCATCTCAAAATGTGATAATTAATTTTGTGCTTTTAACAAGTTTGTTTATCAATACGACAGACACAATGTATCCCAGCTTCCCTCTCATTACGAATCTGATGTATTTGTGGAAGACTTCTTGCTCCTCCGTAGTTGCTGCATTGTATAGATCTGTCAATTCTCTGTCAATTGTCAAAAATTGTAGGAAATCATCGATGCAAAGTCGTTCCATCTCACCTGACCGTCGACGATTAAATAAAAGCATGGAGATGACCGTCATTTTGGCTAACTTTAACCAGTTTTCCTTGCTAAACCCATATTCTTCTAAATCATGATGTGCAAAGCTTTTTTTTTTTGCCAAGCACGAATAGAAAATCCCTAGCCAGATTCTTCTTCTCTTTGCTATTAGTCATAATGCAGTAAGCCTTATAATGTTCTGCAGCCTCTTTCATATTAGTTCCAAGTTTTTCTGCAGAGGAGGGCGCTTTGTAGGTAGCGCGTTCCTCATCCAATCCAGCGACGATATTCACTGCCGAAATGAAGACATCGAAATACTTCACTTGGATTAGTGTTTCTAAATCGGAAATTCTTTTTTCGAGCCTATTTGTCGTAATAAAAACTCCCTCCAACAATCTCGGGTGACTTCTAATCATATTTTCGTTAAACTCCTTGCGGTATCTATGACATAGTTCGTTACCATAGAGGATGAGCACTTTATCGTCTTTAACAATTTCAGCGATGTCATCCTCCCGCAAACGTGGCAATAAGAGCTGTCACATTTTCTCATTAGCCAGCTCGTGGTATGCATTGAAAGCCACTCGACTTGAAAGTGTCAAATGTCTTTCGCCCATTGTGATTATTCCGGTGCATTTTCTAATGTGCTTGTGTGAGCACGGTCGCGAAAACACCTGAAAACAGTTCGGACCTTGTTGATAAAGATTTCCTATTTTCTCATTCCCAGACCTTCTTTTTACCATGAGTTCTCCATCATTAATATTTTGATTGATTATTTTATTGCCCTTATTTTGCATATTTTGAAAGAGAATTTCACACGCAGCCTTCGGAAGCGAAAGTGCGTGTATCACCTCCTCTTCGTTTTTATGTACCGTTTGAAGGTGTCTATTCAGTTTGGGGTATTTTTTATTGTAAAATATGCATGAATTTCTTTTGGCTACTCTTTTTGGGTCGGTGACAGTCATTTTCTGATGCTGCATCATCTTCGATAGAAGGCAGGTAATTGGGGTCGATAATTTCTACAATAAAAAATTGTATTAGACCTCAAGAGGAAAATGTTGGATTTAGGAAAACGCAAGCCGAATTCACAAACACCAAATGTACAATAATTTGGGCAAGCAAGAGAAAAGAAAAAAAAGCGATTGTTTTTTGTGAATTCAGCAAGGAGTTCGATTTCACGAGAAAAGTTTGAATGTTAAATTACCGGAATCATCTGATTGTAAAGTCGTAGAAATCGATAATCCTTTATTAGTAGGGTTGCTTGATTTAAATATTAATATTACCTAAAATAGCCAATATATTGTGACGAGGTGTTGTTCACCTGTCACGTAAACAACCATTACTGGCACCGGAATCCTAGAAGCATTAGATCTATAAATTCTCCCATGACAAATAAAATTGGGTCTAAAGAGCGAGGTTCATTTCCACTGGGAGCACTCTTATGTTTTTATTAATTTTATTATTTACTTCGTCGTTTCCTTTTGTGATCCGTCAACATGGGCGAGAGTAAGAGTCAACTTGCAACATTTAACATCGCACGTGTTCCATATCCAATCAAAACATCAGGGTTGACCATAAGCGAAGAGCGATAAGGAGATGTAGCCATCCTTGTCCCATGTCTAAAATACTAGTCGCCATGGTAACGACACCGACCCGTATCAATCATGGAGCCATGCCGCCATGTTGCCACCAGCCACCTTCGACAGAGAAGAGTGAGAGGAAGGAGTCACACAGTCAACGCTGTCCTTGTCTAACACGCCGGAATAATGGCCATGCTTCGTAAAGAGAGAGAAGCGGGCCCAGTATAGCTCTGTCTCTTTTTGGACTATGGATTCAGAGCCAGATTCTTAAAGTACACCGCTTGCACCTCTGGCGATGCCAACAAAATTTCAATGCCGACACGAGGCGATGTTCGTAGAGCTCCCTCTCGGTGTTGGTCGTAGTACTGAGAGGAAATTTTGCAAACGAACTCTTGATCAAATCTGGTTGATTTTGTTTCTCTATTCTTCTGCTACGACGAATGACGTAGATCCGGTCGCCATTATGGAAACCAGGTCTCCAACGGGTCCATGATTGGTGTGTTCGTGGTCGAAGTTCAAGGCGCGCTCTCATTGGTCAATCCTGTCTCTAATGGAACGAGCAAACCTGCCGGAAGAATCAGCGCGGCGTGGCGGACCATGATCTAAGAATACACGGTCTAGCCTTAAGCGCTCCCAATTTCGTCCCCAGTCGCGCTCTGCCACAGCCAGCCATCTTGGTTATCAGCGGCGTATCTAGGGAAAATAGCGCCCATGTCGAGCCTCAAAAATTGCACTCCGCTGTGAAAAACACCTATACCAATAATTTTCCGTTTTCTTAAAATTTTATTTTGAATTTAAATTAAATAGATAATTTTCGTAGAATTTGAAACTAGTGTCTTTCTAAATATTTGAAATCTTCTTAATGAAATTACAACTTTAGAATTTCGTATCACACATGCCATTTTGTGTACACTAAGGGGATATGTTTTTGATTATATACGTGCATGTATACACGGATAATAAAAACTGATATTGTCATAATACAGTCTATGATATCGATATTTTGAATTTATTTCTTTGTGCTTTGAGACCCAAAACATGTTATCCATATTTCTTCTACTTTACAAGGATTAGAAGTTATATCTTTTTAAATATTTTATATTATCTATGGCACAAATTACATTATTTTCAAACTAATTTAATTGATTTATAAATTGTACAATTTCTTTATCTTTTACTCGAAATCTTCGTTCATGACGTTTACTTCATTTCAAATATAGTTCATTCTCGCGCGCTCACTTATCCAATATGGCTGGCTGTGGAAGAGTTGTTTCCTATTGGTTGACTTTTTTTTAGTTGCGCGTGGTTAGACCGTGTATTCTTAGATCATGTGGCGGACTGTCATTCTCGTTCTTCGCCCCTTATGAAATAGTTGCGTTTTGACTATAGTGTTGAAACAGTTAACTGATATGAAATTGAAATACCGCCAAAGTGATTCCCCAATTTTTTTGGAGTGTTCTCTGTGCACGGTTCGTCCTCTAAAATCAATTTTGCTCTCGGAAGTGTTCTATTTTCTATCGTAAATTGATTCACGTTGTGTTCATTTATCTTTTCAATTTAAAAATTGAGCACGTGGCCGACAAATTTTATTGCACATGAGACTAGATGCTGCGGTCGACCACGTGCCCGTAAAATGGCAAGATTGGGGAATTTTCTTTGTCTTTTAGATTCCGCGTTCCATACCTTCTCGGCATTCTTTGTTAGGATTTAATTTCGGTACCATGTTATAGCGATCATTGTATTCCGATTAATTTTCCTAATGGAATCCTAATAAAGTGTTATTACTTCCAAACTTTTTTTAAAATGAAAAACCTGATCATTGTAACTAGTTTAATCTTTCTCACGACATTTTAATAAAGTATCACTACTTTTTTTCTCGACATGTAGTCTCTCTTAATTTGTGTTAGGATAAATCGTTGCCCCGAATCACCCTAGTATCATGATCCAATAAACTATGGTCTCGCCACGCACAAGTAAAAAAAAGTCAACCAATTAGACGGCTCCCTAGTTAGACCCGACTACCCTTCCATCTTGGCAGTTGGCTTCGCGTTCCGTTCGCGCCAGTGCAGCGAGTATGGTGGGGGTACTTGGGTAACGCGAAGTCGAGCGTATTTGAGCATCGAAGTGGCGGGACCATAGTTTGTTGGATCATGCCCTAGTGTGATAAGTGGCAATAAATAAACCCAATTTTTGTAAGAGTTTCGCTGTAAAATGATTCGACTTTCGAAAAAATAAACGTGTTACTAGGAGATATGCAAGTTTTACATGTTGTAACACCATTGGCAATATAATTTCAGGAAACTCAGAACAAAAAACTATTTCTTTTCGCTTAAAAATGCCCAAAATATGCATCTGCGTATATAATTTGTTTATAAAATAAACAAATATTGATGGGTGGCAAATTTTTTCTCAAGAAACATCATCGGCAATATAATTTCAGCAAGGTCAGAAAAAAATAAATTTCGATCAAAAGCGACCAAAAATGCATTTGTTTATATAAATTGTTTATGAAATGAACGAATATTGATGAGTGGCAACAATTTTTCCAGAAAACATCATTGACAATATAATTGCGAGAAGCTCGGAAGAAAAAACGGTTTCTTTATACCTACAAATGCCAACAATTTGCAATTGTTTATATAATGTGTTTATAAAATAAACAAATAACAGTTTATCTTGAAGTTTAATGGCCATGTATCATCTTTACGATGAAAACAAGGGACTTCATTGCAGAAATATACTTTGAAGACGAATACCCCCTAACGTGGAGTATTTGTCAATACAATTTGTCTATAACAATCAACATAATTGTTCAAACAATCAATTATTTTTTTCAATAATATTCTCTGTGAAGAATGTTAGAAGGTTGCGGTTTTTCTCAAATTTTTATGTTTTTGTTTAGTTTTCAATCAGAGTGTGGTAATAATTCATAAAATTCAACAAACATAATTCTTGAAACAAATTATTATTGTTTAAAACCATCTTCCTTCATAGTAATGCTAGACAGTTGCGCTTATTTCGTGGAATTTTCCACTTTTCGTCAACTTTTTACTTAGAACGATACAAGAATTAATGCAATTTAACAAAAACAAGTGTTTAAAGAAATTATTATTCGTAACTATCTCTTGCTATATTAATGATAGATAGTTGCGGTTTTTTCTAAAATGTATCACTTTTTGTTAATTCCGACTTACAGGCCAACGGCCATACCACGCTGAAAAAACCAGTTCTCGTCCGATCACTGAAGTTAAGCAGCGTTGGGCGCGGTTATTACTTGGATGGGTGACCATTCGAGAATGCTGCGTGCTGTTGGCATATCGTTGGTGTGGTGAGCCCATACTTGTAGTTATTTACTACTACAAGAAACTATCCACCTAGAAACACTACCCAAATCCGGTAGTGTCACGCCTACCCTGAAAGGGAAATGGCTTAATGGTATACTTATACTTACAGTGAGTTAATAATTAATGAAATGTAGCAAACATAATTATTAAATGAAATTATTATTCATAATACTATTTTTTTAAGCTATCTTCTGTTATATTGATGGTAGATAGTTGCAGTTTCCTTTCAAATTTTTGCTTGTTGCCCACTTTGTATTTCGCGAGATAATAAGTAATGCAAGTTAAAGAACATAATTACTTAAACACTTCTTCTGATTTATAATCATCTCCTCAGAATTGTTCAGCTTTTCTTTAACTTTTGAGTCAGAAACAAATGTGGGCGTCCCGCGTCCGCATGAAAACGGCCCTTATTGCCTGTATGTGTTTACATACAGAATCATATATCCGGGTAAGTTCCCGGCATTTTTAAGCCCAAGACGAATCCTTTAGGTTGAAAAATGAGTCGACGTGGCATTTTTGAAGTTGGAACTTCAAAAACGGCTTTTAGAGAAACACGTATTTAATGTTGGCGAGAGCCATAAGCGTACACCTTAGAACTTTCCTTTGAAAACGAAATATAGAAGGAGGCAAAACCTTTTGTTGGCTATTCCTCGCGGTTGCTGCATACCTTGACAAAAACTGAGATGAAAGATCGAATGGATCGAAAAATACCGGTCGCCATCAGGTGGCCGCAAAATCTGCAAATTTGTCCGCCAAACGCAATGCGGAAAAAAATTTCACAAAAACAGGCAGATGTGAGATGCCGCTTAGTAAACGCTCTAGATGTTGGAGGTAAGAAAATAGTAATTACTTTTTTCCACTTTCGTCCACAATAAAATATATAAAATTAGACGTTGCACAACTTGGCGGGAAAAGTGATAAAGTAAAAATTTACAGAATGGACACAGTTGACTGATGCTTGCAAGCAATATCACAAGCGTGGAGTTGCCGGGAGCACAAAAGAGACTCTGAAGGTTGTGACGGAGAAGGTGTTTGACGACGAGTTCGTCACCGACTTTAAGAGTGGTTCTAAGAGACGGGCAGCTGAAGAAAGTGAAATAACAACAACAAAAATTTAAAAAACTGGACAAAGCAGACTTAAAAAAAGCGGAATTATGCAGAGAAACCCTTATTGTGAAAGCAGCACAGACGCAAAATGTAGTAAGTAATAATAATAATCAACGAAAAAATTCAAACGGCCCATGAATAGCTTTAAAGGTTGAATCATTGAAGCATGCGTTTTCTAATATTATTTATCCTCGTAGAAAGTGCCGCAGACCAACTCTGGAGACGTCTACATGAAAGTTGCCAATAATTATGTACACGATGACGTCCATAGGAACATCATGCCAAAAGTAAGTAATGCGTGGAAGGCCGCATCCACCAAGGATGAAATATGTGAATTTTAATATTATATTCTTCAATTATTATTATCACATAATGTTTTTTCTTAGTGTATTAAAAAAAAAAACATTGAGGGAATGTCTGACAGAGGATGATGGTAATATTTCGTTCAATGTGCCTACTTGCTCCTTGGAAACTGAGCAAGTGAAAGAAAATGGCCCGATGCAGGTAATTAACTTTTTTTCTCTTCAACACAATTTTCCACTGCTACTGACAATGTTGCAGATGTATGAAGAAAAGTGTTAAATTTTTCAGTCGAAACAGGTAGCAGAGTCGCAGAAAGAACCTCCGAAGAAAAAGATATATGGATCTACGAAGCA
>CAKNYM010045631.1:52315-80259 GCA_932195095.1 Andricus curvator | reverse complement strand
AGCCCCTACAAGCATACCTTGCGAAAAAATCTTCACATTGTACCATGTAAAATCATTTTTTCTAGAATAAAGCACTGATGAGGACCCCCACCTGGGTCGAAACGTCTGTTTAACTTGTAAAAAATCAAGCATTTCTTATTTCTGGATCCTAAAGCCAATCACAACATCAACTACGAAGAATCTATTAATCTAAAGGATCAATATAACCCCCCGAATTAATTATTGAAAATATGGGCAATCAAACGCTAAGGAGAGGACATGGTTTCTTCAAAGAAATTCTGGATACCCACGGAGAAGCAGCATATACATACCTCAGGGAATGGTCGACTGCAAAAACAATGTTAGCAAGGAACTTCAACCAAAAAGTCTTTCTTTTGCGATGTAGACAACAAGGTATTTCTCCTAATCATTTAGATTTCAAAGCGTTTAGTTCATTTCAATTTAAGAACTCGAACATCACTCGACAATACGCAAAGACTATCGAGCAATTCCAAATGTCAACTCTTAAGTTGGAGGTTAAAGACATTTGCATAGTAGTTAGCAGCCTCGAGTATCGCATAGAACAATTAGAGCAAAAGATCAAAAATTCAGTACCCCACCACCCCCAACGTCATAAAATAGGTGTGATAAACAACTTAGTAGACAGGGCTATCCTTCTTGCTCATAAGGACTTTCATTCTGCAAACATCAAAAAAATCAAAGACACTTTGAGAAAAAATAATTACCCCGCAGAATTGATCAATAGAACTGTTAGAAAAAGATTGCTGATCCTAGAAGATAAAAAGAAAACTGATACGATCACTGCAGTAGATGTGTCAGTGAGTGCAGGGCAATCGGAACCATCAGTGAGCTCACAAACACAACCAGCGAAAACCAATTCAACGCCCACTAACCAAGTGACCGCACCACATGGTATATATTTGTCCCTTCCTTATGTGCAGGGCCTCTCGGAAAAGTTAACCGGTATTCTCAGACCCTTTAATATAATTCCAGCGTTTAAAAATAATAACGATCTTGCTTCATTATTCAAATCCACAAGAGCTAAGATACCATTGGAGGAAAACTTTGACGTAGTTTATAAAATTCCCTGTATCGACTGTGATTCCCCATATATTGGTACCACAAAACGCCCTTTAAAAACTAGAATCAAAGAACATAAAAATGACGTGTACGAGAAACCCAGCTCATGGACAGCCATGACTAAGCACGCTTGGACTGAGGACCACAAATTTGATTTCAGTAATATTAAAATCTTAGAAAAGTCGAATTGTTACAAAAAAAGAATGATGTTAGAAATGACCGACATAGCTAGCCACAAAAATTCGGTTAATCTGAGGACGGATATTCAGAACCTTTCAGTTTTCTATCTGCCACTTCTCCAAAACAATTAAACTTAATAGTCTCATCAAAGAGAATTAAATCAAAAAATAATGTAGAAAAATAGCAAAAAATACATTCATAGGCGCCAAGTGTCAACAAGAACATATGATTTTTTTAAAGTATCTCCAGAATTTTAGGTGTCAACGGTTAGGTGTCAACGGTTACGCTATAAAATGGGATTA
Organism: Andricus curvator; assembly: GCA_932195095.1. Classification (NCBI taxonomy): domain Eukaryota; kingdom Metazoa; phylum Arthropoda; class Insecta; order Hymenoptera; family Cynipidae; genus Andricus; species Andricus curvator. The sequence continues at coordinate 78,697 of CAKNYM010045631.1, read as the reverse complement.
ACTGCACAATTGTGCGATTTCTGAACAAATACAGTAAAACTGAAAGTATCCTGGAAAGAACTTTGGAAATAGATCAGGCGATTTGCACTGGAGCAAATGCATGTTCCTGTTAAAAAAAAACTGACCTACTCATTTGCATGAAAAATTATCAGTATAAAATGAGCTCAACTTCAGGTCAGAATAATAATATTTAAGTCCTCTTTTAATACTTTGAATAAGTAAATTTTTAAATTGAAGCTATGAGGTAGGCAGCAGCAGTGATTATGAGGCCTAATGGCAACAATGGGAGCGGGGGCGAGAACGGCTACCTCGGTCTATTATGTTGAACCCTTCGAAATTTTTTTTGCTCACTTTTCCCAACAATATAAAAGACCGAGGTAGCCCTTCTTGTCCCCGCACCCATTGTTGCCATTAGGACTCATAATCACCGCTGCTGCCTACCTCATAGCTTCAATTTTGAAATTTACTTATTTAAAGTATCAAAAGAGGACTTAAATATTATTATTCTGACCTGAAAATTGGGAAATATATTGTATGAATATGGAGGAACAATTACAAGAAGTTTCATCTCAAAATCATTCCCTTAAGCATGTCAAATTGTACACTGAAGTTGAGCTCATTTTATACTGATAATTTTCAATGCAAATTAGTTGGTCGGTTTTTTTTTAAACAGGAACATGCATTTGCTCCAGTGCAAATAGCCTGATCTATTTCCGAAGTTCTTTCCATGATATTTTAATTTTTAATATATTTGTTCAGAAATCGCACAATTTTGCAGTTAATCCAATTTTATAACGTAACCGTTGACAATACGTCTACAAGTGTTCCAACCTTTTTTGTGCACTATAAAATTGTGAATATTTTTTAACATGACAATTTTCGACCTAAAATCAACCGTTCTCAAGTTATTTTAAAAAACATTTTATTGTTAACACTTTCCATCATGGCGGCCGTTCCCGTACACATATGGTTGGGGACTTTTAACAGTATCTTCATAAAGTCATCCCCAACGTATCTATGAAAAAAAATTCTACTTTTCCGAATTTGTTTTTTTGAGTGAAATTTGTTCCCCGTTGACTGGACTAATACGTCCGGTCCATTATGCGACCAGTTGCCGCTCCCCTATACGACGGAAAGGCCGTTCTCCACAATCCCTACTCTTCCGCTCGAAGCTCGCGCGGGAAGTAAATAGTCTCGTGCGTGAATATGATGTAGTCAGCTCTCAGTGCCACAAGATTGAACGCGCATGCGCACGACCACGTGAGATTGTTGGTATTGCAAGTGGAAGGGTCCCCCTTGCGCCGTCGTATAAGGGAAAGTTCTCGGTCCCGAGCTCGTCGTATATGGGAGCGCGGAGTGTATAGTCATAGTTTTAGCAGGGTTAAGAGTGAGGCCACTTGTCAAGGCCCACTGCGCCACTAGATCAATATCTGCCTGTACCTTTTAAAATAAGCTCTTAAGATTGAGAATAGACCCGGGAAGGTAAAGGTTAAAGTCGTCAGCATATTTGTGATAGTTGCAATGACAATGTTCGCTACCAAGTTCAGAGGTATAAATATTAAATAAAGTAGGTGCAAGTGTGGATCTCTGAGGGACACCACTCTCAACCTCCCCACAATCAGACCGGTCGCCATTGCTAATTTGTACTCTTTCTGAACGATTACTAAGATAAGATTCAAACCATTTAACAACCATATTCGAGAGGTGAAGCGATTTAAGCCTAGTCAATAGTAGATTATGGTTAACTGTATCAAACACCTTAGAAAAATAAAAAAGGACAACAACCGTTATTTCCCTTCTATCAGTTGCAAGTTTAAGGTCAGAAGTTACTTTAAGTGAAGCTGTAAGTGTATTATGCCTTGCACGGAACCCAGATTGCATTGGGTTCATAAAATTGGTTGTTTCAATGTGTGCAGTAAGTTGCTGATGGACAATACGTTCGAAAGGTTTGGACAAAGCACATAAGATAGATATAGGACGGTAGTCTTTGGGAGGGGTAGGTTTAGATATTTTAAGAACAGGGCGAATAATCGCCTCTTTCCAGGCATCAGGAAATATTCCCACCTGCATAGATGCATTGTAGATGTGCAAGAGAATAGGGCCAATGACTGGTAAAGCAAGGCGAATCATTTTAATTGAAATACCATCTGATACTTGAGCATTTGATTTTACCTCGAAGAGTTTTTTAATTAGGGTTTCTTGCGATATCTCAGAAAAGAATAATTTTGTATCATCAAAAGTAGAGGGGACTGAGGACGGGGGAGGAGTGCTGCTTGCAAGGAGTTTGGATTTTGTAAAAGGTCTGTTAAAAGGTCTGCAGGGGAGAAATTGTTATCAGGAGCCAAGTTTTTAGAAGGAATAAGTCCAAGCCGTCTTAAGAGAAGGCAGATGTTTTCATTTTTATTCCTATTTTTGATAGAGTTGTAATTATATTGATTGTATGAATCTCGGATTTTTGTTTGTACTAAGTTTCTCAATTTACGAAATTCGGCTTGAATAATACTATTTTTAGTTCTTTTAGCCAATCTACGTTTTTTCTCTCTTTCTTTTATTAAATATTTGATATAAGAAGTGATCCAAGGAGTGGACTTCTTCTTTGCTTAAAGGGTATGGAGAGGCGCAAAATTATAAAAGGCTGAAGATAAAAATGAAGTCAGACAAATCACCTTTCTATTTATATACTTTTCAGTAAAAATGCTATTCCAGTCATAAGTAGAGAGGTGCTCAAGAAATTCAGTTTCGTTTATATTTTTAAGATTGCGTATGGACAGAGGAGTTACACTAGAGGAGGGATTAAAGGAGAACTGGTATTGGATGCTGATAAGATCATGGTTTGAGAGGAATGAGATTGAGTGTTGAGTAGAAGAAATCACCTCGTCTAAATCGTCAACAATCATCAAGTCAATCCATGTACTAGAATGATCAGTGTGGTGGCTGGTATCATGGGGAACTATAGATAATCCGGCTGAGAACACTGCTGATTTCAAATAGTGAGCTAAATTGTTGGTAGCATTAAGATTTGTGTTTAGGTCACCGGTGCCCTGGCGAACCGAACGAACGGAGCGGATACGCTACAGCGTATCCTCACAGTATCCACATCGTATCATCTCCGTATCATGCAAGAAAAACTCATTAAAAAAGAAAGATTAACATTTCACTTGTTGAAATTCGGATTCTAAGTGAAATTTTGAGTTAAAAGGTCACAGAGTAATCGCAATAGTTTTTCTTGCAACATTAAAAACTTTAAAAAAATATAATACTTATCGATGACGTGCGCTGAAGGCGACTGCAAACGCATCGTCGTTCAGTAACAGTTAATAGGCGTTATCCGTCGACGATGCGCTTGAAGTCGCCTTCAGTCCACGTTATCGATAAGTATTATATTTTTTTAAAGTTTTTAATGTTGCAAGAAAAACTATTGGGATTACTCCGTGACCTTTTAACGCAAAATTTCACGTAGAATCCAAATTTCAACAAGTGAAATGTTCATCTTCCTTTTTTAATGAGTTTTTCTTGTATGATACGGAGAGGATACGATGTGGATACTGTGAGGATACGCTGTAGCGTATCCGCACCGTTCGTTCGGTTCGCCAGGGATAGTATTGCCTTTTCGCGTCAAAAAAAAAAAGATCTTGACTGGAAAAACTTTGGAATTTTATTTTCCGTCCCCCCTTCTTAAAATTGTTCGTCGTCCTCGATGAAAGCGTAGAAGGTGTTGTTTTCCCAGTTTTGTTGTATAAAAAAACAAGGGTATGACATATGTAGGGTAGACCACTCCTCAATTGAACAGCTTGTCCAGGTGATTACATTTTCTTGCTTCCTAAGGATTTTGGCACTGAATGAAAGTAGGAATTAGGAAAATCGGGATAAATCATCAGGAAAATTCATCAATTTCACTCGACCACATATATTTTTGATTATTTAAAAGTCTAACTAAAAGTATTTGTTGTTGCTGTATTCACTGGTTTCATATTTCATTTATATGATACTTTAATTCACAATGAAAGTTTTTATTTTTGTTTACCACTCTTACTCTTATACACGTGTGCTCTCGTGTATACCAAATTACTAATAAAATGATAATATGAAGACTAAAGTGATTATTTCGATTTTTGGAGATTATAATCTCTTTCCTTTAATTACTGTTAGAGAAGTGTGCTTTGATTTATGGAAAATTCAAAAGACTGAGCTCGTATACTTGTCGGTACCAATTTGGGTTGAATTTTACTGTGCGTTTTCGTGCCGGACTTCAAAATTCCTATAATTAATTTTTTGTTCCACTTACAAAACAATATGGACCAAGTCAATGCATTTACTGTTAGAAAATCTGTATGAAATTCAATATAAATGTATATGAAGTAATTTGCATAAATCGTATTTGAAATACAATATACATGAAAATATAGAAAGCTTGTGCATTGTATATTAAATATAGTATACAGATCGGTATAGAAATTTGCTTGTGAACTCAGAATGCTTTCATTTCTTTAAATCTTGTCAAATATTTGCAGTTGAGGTAATTGATTCAATTGATTTTTGTAATTAAAGTGTAACTTTTTCTAAAATTGGTTGAAATTTAATGTGAGTGCGGTTAATCGGGGGTTAGGTTCTTCTTTATTCATAATGTGTCCCCTAAGGGTTTCCATGACTTCCATTTCTTACAACATTTCCTTCTACATGTTTTATAAAATCTTATCCTTACTATTTACAGTTATTTACACCTATTTATAGAGAATCTTATATCTATATCCCTATTTCTATTTTTTGACGATAGCACAATTTGGGACGTGTTAGCGAACGAGTGAGCGAGCGATCGAAAGCGAGAGTGCAAGCGAGAGAGAGAGCGATAACGCAAACGCAACTTAATTTACTTATGCTATTACATAACCATTACTTACAAATCTTTACGCTTCTAATTTAAGAGACTTCCGTTTCCTTTTTCTTTCACTTCTCTTGTAACTCCATTTTGCGATTTTTTTCCATCCATTCTTTCATTCTTTCTCATTTGCTCCCCTAGCACCCTCTAACTCCTTCATCCACTCTTCCCCCAAACCATCCTCCCCTAGAATCTTCACCACATTCTCTTGCCAGCTTCCTTTATCTTCCATTCCTCTCCTACATCCTTCCCATACATGCTCCCATGTTTCCTCTTCCCATTCACAGATTCTGCACTTCCTGTTCTCTTTCTTATCCCAATACATACCTGCCCTTACCTCGTTTGCCAATCTAAACCTTGCTATTCTGGTCCATCTTTTCTCGCCCCATCCCTTTTCTAAATACTTTGGTACTCCTTCCTTTTTTATCATCTTATACCATTTATTATATTTTGATTCCTCAATCATCCCCCATCTTTATATTAATTGTCTTTCCCTATCCTTTTCTTCTACTTCTTCATAGTTGACTTCAGTCTCGTCTTCTATACCTCTAGCCTTAAAGAACTCCCTCCTTTCTTCTTCCCATCTCGTTAATTCCATCGCCCTCCCTCTCCTCCCCTCTACCTCCATCAAACACTTTCTCGCCAACTCCCCTCCCTTTCCCTCCCTCAGCTTAGTCTCAAAATTCCAGGCCCACTTTCCCGCTCTAGTACTTAATTTATCCCTTTGCGCTTCTTCTCTCACCATATATCCCGGTGTCCTCCAGTCTACCCCTAGCGTCTACCTTATATACCTTTCTTGTAAACTCTCAATCTCTTTCCTTTCTTTCGATCCCCATATCTCTGCTCCATAACCTAATACCGGCCATACCAGCGTATCAAATAACCAGATTCTCCTTCTCCAATTTTTTTAAACCTTCTTTTTCCTATTCCCCATATCTGTTTCATTACCCCTGCTGCTTTTTTTATCCTTTCTCTTATATGAGCTCTATGATCCCTTCTTCATCCTCTGCCATCAACACTATATCGTCTGCGTATGCCAGTGTATATATCTTTACGTTCCCTATCCTAACTCCTCCCCATCCTTTTCTCTTCATTTCTTCTTCCAAGTCTGATATTAATATATTAAATAAAAGTGGGCTCAGAGGACATCCTTGCCTTACTCCTCTCGCCAACCAGAAACTATCTCCTACTTGCTCTCCTACCTTTACCTTGCTTTTTGTCTCTCTGAAAATTTCCGATACTCTCTTTATTAATCCATCTCGTATCCCCTTTTTCACCATAACTTTTTCTATCTCGCCTCGGTCTAATGAGTCAAAGGCCGCCTTCAAGTCTACGAATATTGCTACCATTGCCCCTTTCTCCCTTTTAATCCTCTTATTTACTAAATAGTTCAGAACATATATGTTGTCCATCACCCCCACCTCTTACTAAACCCTGTCTGATTCGGTGGCTCTATCTTTTTCTCCACAACGTCTTTTTTTAACCTCTCCGATAGAACAGTCACATATACTTTATACAGTGTTGGCATTAGTGTCACTCCCCTATAATCTTTAAACTCCTCTCCTTTGCCTTTCTTCACTATTGGTATCACTACTCCTTCTTTCCATAACTCTGGCCACCCCTCTCCTCTCCATACTCTATTGCATATTATCCATGCCCATTCCTTTAATTCTGTCCCCCCATATTTCCATACTTCATTTGGAATCTCATCTATACCAGGTGCCTTTCCATCTTTCATCATCCCTAATACCTTGTCTATTTCTTCCCTTGTAATGTCCCCCTCCTCATCTGTTTGCCTACCATCTTTTCCTCCTTTCCTAAGTTTCCTCTCTACCCCTCCTAGTAATTCCAAAAAATATTTTTTCCATTCTACCATCTCAATATCCTGGTTTACTCATTTTCTTCTTCGTCTCTCTCTATTTACCACCTTCCAAACCTCTTCTTCCGTCCTAGCCTTCTCCACTTCTTCTTCAAACCTTTTATTTTCCTCCTCCTTCTATATATTCTATACTCCTTCTTTTTTCTCCTATATTCTTCTCCACTACTTGTCCCTTTTCTCCATTTTCCTAATTCCCTTTTCACTTCCTTCTTTTTCTATTTACAATTTCCATCCCATCTACTTCTATCGCCTCCTTCACTAACTTCTTTTTTGCTTGTGCACTCTAATACTCCTTTTATTTCTGCTATAATTATTTCCATTTCCTGGTTTACGTTTCCTTCCCCCATTTCGATATTCCTGACTTTTTCTTTAAACTATTCTTTACCTTCCATTGACCAAACCCCGCTTCCTGCTCTTTTTACTTTTGCTTCCTTTTTAGCCTTATTGATATTACTCATTTCCCCCATCTACTGTTACTATTAAGAGAAAGTGATCCGAATCTACATAATTCCCTACCTCTAGTTTCTTAACCTTCTCTCTTACTTCGTCGTGCACTACCACATAATCAATTACCGTTCCCCTCTTTCCTCCTGAACGTGTATATTCCCCTTCCTCATCCCCCTCTATACTTCCGTTTAGGATAAACCATCCCATCTCCGCTAGGATCTTTAACAACTTCTTTCCTCCCCATTCAGTATCTTGTCCTTGGATTTTCTCCCTCGCTCTCCATCCCATTCCCTTCCTCCTCTAACTCCTGTTCTCGCATTAAAGTCTCCTCCTATTATAAGCCTACTCTCTTGCTTATTTTCATCCATCAGTTCCCTCATCTCCTCTGATTTTTCCTGCATATCACCGTTCACATAAACCCCCACTATCTTCCACCTCTCTCCTCCCATATTTATCTCTTCTACTATTAATCCTTCTTTATGTCCTATCAACTCTTTTTTATCCTTCTCTGTTATATATTCGTTCCTTACACCCATCAACATTCCTCCCATTGCTCTGCCTTTTTTATTCTTCCTCTTTGCATTTTGAACCTGCCATTTGTAACCTCTTGGTAATCTTCCCCTTACTCTTTCCCATAGCTTTTCATCTAGCCACGTCTCCATTATTACTACTACATCCCATTGTGTTAAATTTTTCATAAACTCCCTATCCTTTCTTTCTAAACCTGCTATATTTCAGTAGCTATAGTTCCTTTCTCTCCTAGTTTCCCGACTCCTCATTATTTACTATCCGTTCCTTGTCCTCGTCCCAATTTCACCATACACCTTTTATCTGTATTCTCCCATACTTAACCCATGTTCTTCTTCCCTTTTTTCTTTCCTCTTCCGCTATTTTCCTTAACTTATACTGCATGTTCCTTTCTACCCATGTCAAATCATCCTCTATTCTCTCCGAGCTTCCATATAACACCCTCTTCTTTGTCATCACTTCCCTCTTATGTTCCATTTCTTCAGTTTCACTTGTACCATTCTTTCCCCTCTTCGCTCTTCCCTTCCTACACTTCGCACTTCCTCTATCTCTACCTTAGCATCAATCCTTTTTAGTACTTGTTGCACGCCTTCCATTAGCTCCTTCCCCCCTAATCTTAGACCCTTTATCACTATGTTTCTTTTTCTTTCTTCTCTCTCTTTCTTTCCGAGTCTTTGTTCTATCTTCCTCAACCTTTCCTTTTCCTTATTCCCACTCTCCCCACCTCCAGACTCACGGTTTGCGCTTTCTATTTTTTTTATTCTGCTTTCCAACTCGTCTACCTTTTTATTAGGCTCTTCCTTCTTTTCTAGTCGTTGCTTCAACGTCTGCATCCTTTTCTCTAGCTTTTCCCTGACTTCTTCCCATTTCCTCATTTCTTTCCTAATTTCGGCTATTTCCTGCCTAATTTCTTTCCTTATTTCCTCTACCCGTTTCTCCTGCTTTTCTTCATACATCTTTAGCCTCAGCTCTGTCTCTATCTGTCCCCTTATTTTTCTCATCCTTCTCTACAACTACATTTTTTGATTTTTCAAGCTTGACTCTATATCTTCCTTGTCCTCACTGCTTCCCCTCTCCTCTCTCTTCCTTTTGATAAATGCCTCAAAACCAGTGTAATTTATATAACTCTAAGAGAAAATATTATGTTTGATTATTCATAATTAAAAATTGCTGCCAAAATTGTTTTTAATTTGTGTAAAGTGCAGTTATCGGAATTTTCTGATAAATGATCAATATGCGGTATGTGAAATTTAATAACATAGTCTCTTAATGACGATTTCGTATACCTAGGTTTTGAATTTAATATACAAATGTATATGAAATGTATATTAAAATTGCAAACTTTTTAACAGTGTTCCTTGAGTCCCATTGATCAGTATCAGGAATCTATTTCTCTAAAGTAGTGATCCCTTGTCTGAACCAGACACATGTCTTTTATTTATTCAAAGAATCGAACTCCTTAAATGTATTATTTTAACAAAAATAAAATTCTCAAACATTTAAGTAAATTAATTTATTTGAACTCAAAAGGTCCAGCTTGATGCATTTGTTTGATTCAATAAGCTCGATCCCCTGAATCAATGAGCGCGCCTTCAAATTTTTGGAAGAATGTAATAATCTTAATAGATTGGTTCAGACTCACTTGTTCAATTTTTCTTTATTTATTCTTATATCAAAGAGACAACTCTCTAGTCCAAAAGATCTCCAATTCCGGTAAAATATTCACACACACACACACACCCCAAAGTTTCCATTTCCGGAAAAAAAAAATCCCTATTTTTTTGTTGACATTCGAATATTAACGCGTGCCACCGGACACTTCAATATCCCATTTAATTAACATGGGGAAATTTTTGATTTTCGAAAAATTGAACTCATACTTCAGGGTTTGATCGAAACGTGCCAAACTTTTTAGGGATTGAAGAGGAGTACCTATGAAATAAAAGCATACTAATAACTTTTATTTTAACCCACCCTTACCCCCCCACCCTCTCTACAGCGCCCCAAATATGACCCAAAAATCGAAAAACTACATTTTTACGTATTATTGTTACTTTTTAGCAATTTCCGTCGTCTTTTTCATACAAATAATTACTAATGGACAATTTGAATATTTTCCATGACTTTTTAAACAATTTTTAATTGTTTAAACAAATGTAACTTATTTACACAATTATTTATTCCCAAAAATGTAAAAAATTATCGTATTTTCTGATTGAAATGTAATATTTTGTCATTTTTTGATGTAGTAATTTTTTCTTTAAACATTATGTAATTATTTAAACAATGACTTATTGTTTATTCTCAAAATTTCTAAAAATGGACCCAGAGATGTCCATTTTTTTCTCAAATTGGTATCCTATGCTACTTTTTGTCGAATAATTATATACTTTTGATACATATCTTTTAATGTTTAATAAATTTCTATTTGTTTAAACAATTTTTATTTGCTTAAGCAGTTTTTTTCGATAACTTAAAAAAAATAAAATACATATAATTCTTTTTCTGACTGTATAGTGTATAGAATCTGCTAAATCTTTATGTTATTATTTATACGATTAATTATTGTTTTTTTTTCACATTTCCTCCAAATTGAGTATGGATGGTTTTCATCTTCTTTGGCGCATTATTAAATAAATCATGAAAGTCTTAATAAAATTTAAATTATAAAAGTGTATTTATTATTGCTTTCTTCATATTTTTACAATCTTTATCATAATTATATTATAAAAAAGCACATTCACTGATGCAAATTATGATTCAAGTTTCAACAGATTGCTTTTCTACATTTTCATACTCGTTATAAATATTAAAACGTGTCGCTGCTTTTCATTTGAGCTTCATATGATTATTTATAAGACTTTTTTCAAGTTATTTCAGTAATTCACACATGCACCGTTGAACTTGTTTCAAATTTGCTGCTCGAAGACCTTTTAAAAATAGAGGTGATAGTGACGTTTTTAACAGAATTTGCTACTCCTTGAAATCATTCACTATTATGTTTAATTCAGAAAATACGATTTGAAAAATATTTTTGGAAAAATATTTGTTTAAACAAATTATATTTTTTAAATACTCTGATTCTAATTTACGAGTGGGCCCGTCGTGCTCGAATAAAAACATCTTTCTGTAGTAAATAAGATTGAGTACTTTAATGGGTAATAAAAATCAATAGGATTACAAATAGGGACGATCGTTCGCTCAGAAAACGCTCGCTCCATCCACTTGACCATTCTCGCTCGAACTACGCACTGCCGGTCCGTATTATAAAAGTAGAAATAACAAACTATTCTTATCATTCGGCCATCCTGTAATTTAGTTCGTCCTCGAAATACCTATTTACTTGAGTACAAAATCTTTGAGCTTGCTTGGTAGCCTCACCTCTCTGGAACTTCGTCTAATCGGCTTCGCTGATTCTATGATACTTGGAGGATCGTTTTCTGTCAGTAATTTGTCTTTAAGGATAACATTGTTTGTTTTTCTGACCTGATCGTTAACAAGTTTGTCCATGTTCTTTGGCTCAAGTTCATCTTCATCACGGTTCAAACAAAAATTGTCTTCTTCAAGGGAAAGACGCCATATATTCAGCCGATTCATATGAGTTGTTGTTGCGTAACGTCTTCCGGGAGCATCATCTTGTAGTGCGGCGACTCGATATGTACTTCCAGGTAGGACTTGAGTTATGACGAGTGGACCACGAAATCTATACTGCAATTCTCTTGAATCTCCAGTCGACTGCTTTGCTGCTTGCATAAACACGATATCTCCGACTTGATATTTTACATTCGTTAAACGGTTTTCATCGTATATCCATACAGGAGTTGGAAAGGACTTCTGCTCGTGGTAGCATTTGGCGAGGTATTTAAATATCGTTGTATTAAAGCTAGTCGTTTGTCCCAGTCTCGGCCTTCATTATCCCTCGCGTTGGCTTGAACAGCGGGCAACAAGGTGTTATTTACCCGTTCTACTAATCCGTTAGCCTGTGGATGCCTGGAGGAGTTTAGCGTATGTCGAATTCCCTGCTGATCACAAAATTCTTGGAACATATTCGAAGTAAAACACGTTCCTCTGTCGGTAATAATTCGTTGAGGGGCTCCGTAGTTAAGAACAAAATACTTGAGAAAATGTATGACCCCAGTTGCTTTGGTGTTTCGGACTGCCTTTAAAATTGTGAATCTTGTCAGTGTGTCTGTCAGAACCAGAACGTATTTGTTACCCTTACTTGAAGTGACGAATGGCCCTACGTGATCCATGTGAACTTTCTCAAATGGTCTGCTTCCAGTAGGTACAGGGTGAAGCTCTCCAGCTTGACGACCAGGTTTAGCTTTTGTCATAATACACTGAATGCAACCGTAGATATGTTGTCTCACGTACCTTCGCAACAATGGAAAATAGTAGAACTGACTTACTTTCGCTACAGTACGCTCCAGAACTTGATGTGATTGCAAATCGTGGAATCGCACGACTATACTTTTACGCAGATTTTTCGGAATTACATATTTTAAAGTATCCTTTATTCGCTTGTAAATAATACCGTCATGCAGTTCGTAGTCTTTTACTTCACTAACCTCTAGCTTGGTTCTTACATGGATCGGTTTCTCCAGTATTTCTTTTTTGTATTTTAAACCTTCTTCGGTATATTGTTACATAACAATCTCGTCAACCTCGTTTACAATCGTGAGAATACAATCTAACCTTTCTGTAAATTCGTTTTCAGGTTCCTCGCTTTCAATCCGCGCTCTTGACAGGGCATCGACATGTGCCATCTGCACTCCCGGTTTATGTACGATGTCAAAACTGAATTCACTAAGCAAATTGAACCATCTAATCACCTGGGAGTTCTTAGTTTTGTTGGCGTTAAGATAAAGCAGAGCCGCGCAACCGGTTACGATTTTAAAATGAATGTTAATTAACAAGATTCTCACACGCGATGCGGCCCAAATAATTGCTAATAATTCCAACTTCATAGAATGATAGTTTCGTTCTACTTGACTCGTGCGTCGACTGATTTCGTAAACCGCATGTAACATCTCGTTTTCGTCTCGTTGAAATAACATAGCCGCGAGACCATTTGCACACGCATCGGTATGTAATTTGGTTACTTTCCTCGGATGAAACGCAGCTAGTATGGGTTCGGATGCCATTTTAGTCTTTACTTCGTTAAATGCGTCCCTTGCCATCGCACTTTTTGCACCACAATTCCCGTCGCGGTTCAGGACAGTCTCTCGACATGTGACCATACTTGTTACAATTGTAACATTTCGGGTCACCCACTTTATTACGCAGCGGAGGTCTTCGGTCTGGATATGCTTTCGCTTTTGAATCTTCCGTCAGCTAAGATAGTTGAGGCGTCGATCCCTCGGTGGAAATCTTCTTAGCTTCGTCCAGTGGTTTTCCCTTTGGAATAGCGGCTTCTCTCGTCCCTCGGATGCGCTCTGTTCGTTGATCATACATCGCCATCGCCACCCATAAGTCCTTGGCCCAGAGTCCTATCAGCAATTGTTCCTTGGTCTCCTCAAAACTTAAATTCAATTCGCGACATAATCTGGCCTTGTCCATACAGTAGGCGATGATTGACTCTGATTTAGTCTGCAAACGTTCGGTCATCCTTTGCCACTTCGTGGTTAAATTCTCAGAGACGATAAACGTATTGCTGAAAGCTTGTTAGAACATCTCCCATGTAGTTAGTTCATCAGCTTTCATTTTGAACCAATTTAAGGCTCCCTCTCGAAGATGTGACCGCACAGTCTCGAGCTTGATGCTAGGAGACCATCTTTGCAATTGGCCCATTCTTTTTAAATTATTGAGCCAGTCCCGTGCGTACGTGCTTCCCTTTTCACCGTCAAAATTTTGAATACTACGACTGAGATCCGGTAAAACATGATACGTATCGACCGTCGGATTCGAATCGATAGCCGGAGATGCACGTGGGGTAGTCACTATTCGGTCAATTATTCTTTCAAAATTTTCGTCGCGGCGGCGGTTTTCTTCATTCATCATAGCCATGATGCGTTCAAAAACATTTGCTTCGATCGGAAGTCGAGCACTGTTATTTATTTGAAAATGATTGTCGGCACTGACGTGATCGCAATGAAGTTGAGAGTCACTTGGGTTGAGATCGGGTTGCACGAACGGATTCATACTGCGTTGTAATTGTAACTCCTGCATTCGAACCGGCGGTTGTTGGTTTTGTTGATCGTTATTCGAACTACCGGAGTTTTGTTCAATGCCGCGAAGATTTTCAGGACTTTGATGTAGCGGATCCTCGCCGCGATCGTGTGGTTCATTTATCAGATGACGGGCGCGCACATTTTCGTTTTCCCGATTTATAGTACCAAATTTTCCTCTCACTGTATTATTCCGCACAGTAAAGTCACTTCCGAGTTCTGATTCGTCATTAAAATTTGGGCCTGGGTCATGCGTTGCATCAAATGCCCCCGCCACGTCCGCGCCGAGATCGCGTACGACAGTCGGAATTGTTACGAACCAGAAGTGAGATTGTTTACTCGTCGCCGGAGGTACGAACCGCCAATTCGGAAAAAATTGGTTTTATTTTTATTATGGGGAATCGTTTTTGACCCAACTCCCAGACTGGGAGCCCTAGTCCCTGTAGCTCTGAAATTTTGCAGGGTCTTTAAATAATTCGGAATTCCTTTCTTTTTCATTAAACAGGTAAAAAGAGTTTATTCAGCGAAATCCCAAAATGATTAAAAATATTCTACAATGTATTTCTTAAACTACCGCAACATCCCTTCGGTAGCGAAGAAGAGATGGCGGGCAAGTAAAGTGACCCCGGATTTTATTTATTGGCGAAACATAACTACAACTACGTCAATTTCCGAAACGTTTCCCCCGACATACTGCGTATTTAAATCCGCCTGTAAAAATCACAACAATACCTGACCTTATCTTTGAGTGCATTGCGTCTTCGGTGAAGGTCCAGTCGTAGGACTCGCCACTCACCACTTCCACTTACACTCGCGCGACACGATCGCGATCCGCCGTGATCCAAACACACTGATTGAAAAACCGTGGTTTTCTAGTTCCTTTCACAACACTGTTCCTTACTGATCTCGGTTGCCGTCAACCAGCGAAATTTACAATTTTTACGTCTCGAAGAGACTTCTTCCCCTTAACACTACTTTCCCCTAAGGGTATCGCGAAGTGACGGATCGCGTACGAGCCGCGCGAAGCTAAAGCCAGACGGGCAGTGCGAACTCTAAGTGCTAGACCTAGACCGCGTCTTAATTGCATCCTCGAGAAGCGACGAACGACTGCCCCGAGGTGACAGGTAAGGTGCAACTCGTAGGCCATGGTGTGGAGATTTGGGTAGGGTTTTTTGATTACATTGCCCATGGACTTTGCCTAGCGACGGTGTGAACGCGGCGACAGGATGTGAGTCCACGTTACCAAAAATGCTGATCTCAAAAGTTTGCAATACAGAGTTTTTAATAGTGCACGTGCCTTGTTGCTAGGCAGGAAATAAAATAATAATTACGTCATTTTAATGTAGAGTTAGACCCTTGACAATTGTTAATTAATTATCGTTGCCGAACTGACGTGTACTTTTCATTTTCAAATTTGGATGATCAGATCCAAAGCCTTAGTGGATTCTGATTTTCCTTTATTTAATAAATCAATTTGAATTCATTTAATAATCTTTACTGAAGTCCAAATTCATTTGATTTAATATTCTTTTTGATTTACAAAATATTCAAATCACCTCAGCTTTATATTATTGTTGAATATTTAGTGAGGGATCTTGCGTGTCTTTATCTTTCATTTTTTTTCTTTAAGTTTATAATTTGGTTCTACGCTAGGGGTTGAGAATTTGGCCATTTGTTAATTCTTTGATATCGGAAATTCTAGATATCGATTGACTATTATGGCATTGTTAATATCTATTTGGATATTTATTACTGAAACAACAATCTTGATTTTGTGTATAATTTATGTTGTTTTTGTGTTAAATATTTTCAGTTAACAACAATTATTATAACTATTGTCGAAGGTCTTTCCGATTTGATCGAAAATTTGAAATTAGATAGCCTTAGTGGTCCTAAGAATTTGATATATATATATATATATATATAAACATTTTCATTTAAATAATAATTGTTTTATATTAATTAGCATTTTGTGGTCTCGCGGGTGTCGCGAGTATCAGGAGAGCAGGAGTTATAGGAAGTTACGCTTGGCACAATTGCTTTCCCGCTCGTCATTATTTCGGTTCTCGCACCTGTGTATCTCTCCTTTAGCCGGTTCGTTGCATACGCGACGCATACATGTATGTTCAAGTGTTGGAGAGGCACTCAACTCAGCCACGAGGTGTAATGACTGATTACGCATTGATACTGCGGTACCAGACTCCTTTTCTTTCATAATTGAGTTGGGTACTCCCAATGTCCATCGTAACAAACCCGCCCTGGAATTTAAAACAATCGTCCCTGGTTGTTACCAGTGACCAAGGTGGTTGCTTCTCCATTCGGGTTTTTTTTCTTCATTTATTTTTTTTTTATTGCACATTAAGTTTTAGTCCGCAAAATTTATATTTCCGCGAAGTTTCCTATATTACATTACCCTGGTTACAATAATCGATGATTCAACCTTGGAAGATTCCGAAAAATCGCAGTTTTATCGATAAGCGCAGCATTTTGCTGAATATAGATTATTTTAACCTTAAACCTTAGTCTAATTCTGTCTAAATGACAGTTAATCTTAGTGTCTTTTTTTTTTTTTTTTTTTTTTTTTTTTTTAATTCTCTGCACGATAGAGATGCATTCAGCATAACCCATACATATTCTCACTTTCGGGATTTCATTCCCTTTTTAGCACTGGTCACAACACTGCGTTTGTTCATAACACTGCGGGACAAGCTGGTGTTTCACGAGGCTTATAGGGTCCTTGGAACACTACGAGGTATTAGATCAATGAGAACTCTGGTTGATGCGAGACGGGTTGTAAGGTCTGTACGGGGATTCGTATCCTTGGTTTGGTTTGTGGACTGCCGTTGGGAGCAGACCCGGATGATGGTTCTTCCTTGGAAGTTGGGCTGTTTACCTCCTGGCAATTAACAGCGCCCGTTGAACTGATGACCGACTCTCTTAGGTTGGATACAGTTTCCAATTGGATTGGGCCTATGTTTGCCCGATTACGAAGACAGCGTACATACGTCAATAGAAATGCCGCTATTTTGGCGTAGCAGCAATATATCAACATTCCTACTGCCATCAATCCTAAACCAATATACGATCCGTGAATCAGTTTTGATTGATTGTCTTTCGTCTGGCGTTGTATACTCAAATCGTATAGTTGTTGTTCGATCTGATCTAGAACCATTTCGTTATCTTTAAAGTTGTTATTGGTTGCACGATTCGTGGATTCAAACTCGAGTGATGTTGAATTTACGAATGGAAATTGAATCTGATGGAGACCTTTTGATAATTCTGAGAGGTTCAGATGAAGACGTGGTTTATACATAATTATAGTGGTATCCCTTGTCGGCATTAGTCCTTGGAGGATTAACTGCGTCATTCTTAGGCTGCAACCTGGAGCAATTTGGACTAGACTAAGTCCCTCTAACGAAATCTCTTGATTGGGCCTAGAAGGACAAACCAAGTTAGCGGTGACCTTCCCTTGTGTTGAATATATCCAGCCGTTGAGTGTAGGTATTGCTTTCCAGTAAGATTGTGGATTTTAGGAGACTATGATGTTGCAAAATTTGAACGAGGACAGTGTTGGTCTTGACAAGAGCTGTGATTCACAAGTCGGGAAGCTTGCTACCTCGTATATCGGGAAAGTACCGGGGCAAATGGTGTAGGCGCTCAACCTGGTGCATTATGCAAGCTCTGTTCTTGTCATGAGCAGATAGGTCCTCTCTGATTCTTCCATCAAGATATGGGAAAATTCTGATTGTACAAATGCTTTTCCGGTTCCGTTTCCTAAAATAGATTGTTGAACGGGGATGGAATGCATCTCATATAAGACAAATTCTGTTTTTTTCTATAAGTGGGAAGTCCAATAATACTTGTAACTTTCCTTCTTTATAGACTACGGTAGTGACGGCGACTTGAGCTATCTCTTCCACACTCACCTGAGGTCCAGAGACTGGAAAGGTAAATTTAGGAGCGTGGTCTTGGATGTCTCTAAATATCGGCTCCAGTTGTTCGGATGTGAGTAGCAAAGGGTGTAAATATCCTCTGCGTGCTGCGTGGATAACATCTAGAAGTAGATTTGCTGATCGAAGACATTCATCGATGACTGCTTCAATCGCGTGGAGCATCTGAATTAGTAGGTCTTCATGTTTAAACTCCTCGAGATCAGAGGTAATTTTGCCTACTTGTTGGGTGGTTTTAGCGAGTCTATGTCTGAGGATAGCTTGTTCTGATTCCTGCCTTTCGATCACTTGATGGATGTCTTCTAGTTGAGATCGAACCAAATGCGTCTGGCGTCCTATTAGGTGGGACAGATTAGCTTGAGCCTTATTGAAGTCATTGATTTCCGTTTCCATAGTCTGGCCATCTTCATATGTGAGAAGTCCAGCGACTGATCCGATAATACCTCCTAGAATGCCACACATTGGCGTAGTTCTTCGTCTTCTTATTTCTTGTGGCAACCGGTAGGGGAGTTTCTTAATAGTGGCTCGCTCTAGTTCCAATATTTCTCTCTCATTATCATTAGCGATACACTCTATAGCTGCCAATTTTAAATTCAAGTGATAATTTCAAGCGTTGGAGCAGAATACCGGGGCAAGGTTTCTATTTTATCCCTGTATTCTTTGAGTGATTCTTGAAGCCGATTGGTACGTAGAAAAAAGTTGATCCTCCAGGTGGTGCTGGTTCTTCTCATTGACCCAAGATGCTCGTAGTGTATCCCAGTGCTAGCTTCGATTTTCAAGTTTCCGAAGAGCACGGGGGTGTCTTGGCAGGTAGATGATATTGAGAATAGGATGTGCAGCAACGTGGTCCACAGGATAGTCGCGTACATTTTTGTTTGTTTGTGTTTATCCTCTTTTTCACCAACAAGGATCACAGGAATAAACTTTTCGGACCTATCTGAACAATAAGTGACCAAGAGCTTATCAGCATGCTTAGAGAACCTTACACCATCGTCGGTTTCGAGAATTACATTGTGATTTTCGGTGAAACCCACGATAGTATAAGTTCCGAACGCGCGTTTATGAAATTTATTCATTCTCACGTCCTTAAAGACGATGACTTTATCACCGACCTTTGCATTTAACGGTCTAGCCTTTTCGGCGTATCGTACTTTCGATCTTTCTTTTGATTTTATCATATTGTTTGCTGCAATTTTTTGAATTTCATTTAATCGAATAATCAAATCTCAGAGATAAGATCCGTAAGTCTCTAGTTTTTCCTCTGATGGAAAGGAACTAGGTACTCGAGCAATTTTTCCATAGATGAATTCACATGGGTAAAATTGGTGGATTCGTGAACCGAGGTAATGCTTTATGCAATCAGTAAGCACGATATGACTGCGCTCTAGAGAGCCGTTAGTTTGAGGACGATATCCGCAAGTGGTAATTGCCTTGATACCGAATAGTTTTCCGAGTTTATGCATTAATTTGCTCACGAAGCTTCCTCCGCGATCCGTGAAGATACATCGAGGGGCTTCATACTGGGCAATTAAGTGCGTTGCGAACGCATGAGCGACTGTCGTTGTTTTTATGTTAGGTATTGGAACGGATATGCAGAGTTTGCTGAAATTGTCTTGCAAAGTCAATATGTGTTTATTACCATTGGGAGTGGTGGGGAATTTACCAACGGTATCGAGGGATACTTTATCAAAAACACTGATCGGGGTATCCGTAATGACCATAGGCTCGCGCGTTCGTGCCCTCACGAGCTTATTCTCTAGACAACTCTTACATTGTCTGATGTAAGCGTTGATGTCATTACGCATACCGGGCCATGTGTATCGTTCCCGTATGCGGCAATACGTCTTAGTAACTCCCTTATGTCCTCTAAAGAGACTGTTGTGAAATTCTGCAATAATTTCAGCCCTCGATTCCTCAGATGGGACCTCTAGCTTTCCATGGCACAAGGTAATGGTGATGTTACTATCTTGAAACACGTCGCTTAGCAATTCCGACATTTTGTTTTGTGGGAGAAACTAGAACCTGCCCTATTAACGGCCTATTTTCCCAAAGATCTCGAGGATATACTCGTTCCGTTGCTTTCAAGAGTCTAAAAACAGAGTCAGTAGGTTCGCAATCACCCGAAAGGAAGTGAGCATAATTACCTTTACGATAAGTAAGAGGTTCAGTCCATTCGTGTGTTATTGTGGGTTTATTAACCACGCGGGGCGGTTTAATCTGTGTTTTCCGGTCTCTCAGGGGTTTTTCCGAGTCAGCTAGAGTATTGCGTTGGCGAGGAAGCATGGTGTGCTTCTTTCTACATCCTGTTTCATCATAAAGGCGTTTATTGCTAATTGCCGCTGGAGTGGAACTAGCAGTGGGTAATTTCCAAGTCATTGGTGTCTGAGTCAGTGACTTTCTCGGGGGTTGAGTTCTTATGATTGGAGACTCTCTTACCTCCGGAAATTCACTGAACCGCACACCTGTGCTTTTTCTGTGCGCACCGGAATTCTTGATTTCGTGCGAGTTGGTCATATCAAGTAATACAGAGTCGTGTTCTGGACTATTATTTGTGTTTAGATGTTTACGGAACGACTCCAGAAATTCGGTTACCCTAGCGGGTAGTGGATCGTCTGTACCAACACAAGGATCCATATCCTTTAAATGGAGAAGCAATTCTTCATTGTCTTCTCCATCAGAGATAGCGTTACGCTCTACATGTACGGTTTCATTTTCAGGAGTATGATCGAATCCTTCTTTATCCCAAAAATAGGACTCATTTTGTGCCAGTGATTGGTTGAATTCGGAGATCGATTTTTGGACTTCCGTTCTCATTGTCGAGCTTCCAGACCGCTTGGTATCTAAACCCGGCTCATAGTGGTCGTCATCACTACTATCGCTACTGTTGCTACTACCGCAGGGAGGACTGACATAAATTACTGGAGTTGCATCATTCGTGGGGGTGGGATCAGTTTGATCCTTATAGAATGTGCTGGCCTCTGGGGGACAATCGTTGGGTTTGAGTTGACTGATTCCTGCTCGCGCTAGCAGGTCGGCCTCTTCATTCCCTTCTACGCCTTGGTGGCTAGGAACATGATTCCAAGTCACTTACAGGGGCTTCAAGGTTTCCCTTAATTCTTCGAGTTCCGTCCAATTAACGATAGTTTTACCATCCGTAGTTTTCCAGCCATTAGCTTCCCAATTTGGAATCCACTGGGTGTAACTGTTAATGAGGAACTTCGAGTCTGTGTTAATTCTTAATTTGCTGACGCCGTTTTCTACGGCTTTTCTGGCAGCTGCCGTGGCAGCCTGAATTTCAGCGGCGTTGTTGGTTTGTCTACCCTTTGCAGGTTGGAAAAATATTCCATGGATGGTTATGACCGAACCATACGCCTATTCCACCTTCTGGTGCTCCCTCCTTGTTTCAAGTACAAGCCCCGTCAACATAAACATCAATGGTCTGTTCACATAGGCTTGGAAAACAAGGACTCTTAAGAGTCGGAGGTGCACTCTGGGGTAAAGGGTTTTTTTTTGGGAATCGGCAGAGTAGGCTCAACGCTAGGTAGAAGACTATGTTTTCTTCTATATATAGGAGGATCTAACTCATCGCTTTCTTCGCCTTCGGAGGAAGCATCACTATTTGAGGTCGATTCGTCGCCATGTTCAGGGATTGTCAGTCGTTCCACCTTTCTTCGTCTAAGTCTACTGGCAATTCCGCTTTGGTTAGGATCGGTTTTTTTCAGCTAGGGGGGTGGCTTATAAAATTGGTCCAATGCCTTCTTTGCTGTCCGCCCCGGAATTTTTGGTTTCGTGAAGACAGTTTCTTCTCTGCGCGAAGTTCCAGCCATGGGCGTGGACGAAGTTGGTAAGGTTTTTCCTGACATCTTAGACTGCGAAGAAGCTGGTTTTAAAATGGACAACTTACCCTTAGGGCCGGCGGCAATTGGGTTGGAGTCCGATTCAGTGGGGGCGTTTATTGGCATCTGCCGACCGCGGCAACGAGTTATCGGACCCGATTCCAATGGTAGGTTGAGAGTTGTGCTGAAGCCTTTTACCTTATCAACATTGTCCTTTGAGGAGAATTGTTTAAGGGGGAACGCTCTATAAACGATTGACCCAGGTCCCGAATAAGGTTCAGTGTGGCTACTCGGTGAACTCTTCGATAGAGTTTCTATGTCCTCGCTCCGCTCTCCGTTTTTATATTCTACAGTCTATTTAACCATGTATTTAACAGTAGAAACGGGAGTTTCCTTTTTTTCATTCTTATTTGACGGCATTTCCGTATAGAGTATAGAGTCTGAATTTTGTAATATCGGAACATCACTTGGGTTGTCGCTTTTATTAGGTCGATTAGAGGTGCCATTCTTAGGACTCTTGGTATGATTACACTCCAGGGAGCCCTTATCATCGGAAAGTTCCTTATAGCAGTGATTTTGGTGGGGTTAGGTTTTACCCCATCGGAGGTGATAATGTACCTCAAATACGCGATCTCCGTTCGGAGGAAATTGCATTTGTCAGGCTGTAATTTTTTTAATACCCATGGGCATTCGCAAATATTCGAAATGTCCTCTACGAGTAGAGAAGGCGGTTTTTAAGCGGTCATCGGGATGGGTTTCGACCAAATGGAATCCGCTTGCTAAATCGAAGACTTAAAAGTAGCGAGCTTTTCCCAAACCATCGAGTATTTCCGTAATGTTGGGTAAGGGGTAAGCATCACCTATCACTTTCTTGTTTAAAATACGATAATCTATAACCACTCGGTATTTCCTAACCCCAGAAGCACCAAGCTTCTTAGGTATTATCATTACTGGGGAATTATATGGTGATTTAGAATGAGTAATTACACCACTATCTAGTTGTTTCTTTATCTGTAAATCAATTTGATCTAACGCGTCGGGAGGTTGACGATAAGGTTTCCTTGAAACCACAACATCATCTGCCGTCGGAATTCGATGTTGTACTTTGTTTGTGGTACTCAAAATTTCTCCGTTCAGGTAAAAAACCTCAGGGAAATCTGCTGCCCAGCCTATCACGAGCTTCTTTTCCTCATCGTTGAGGTGAGATGTATATAGAGCTTCAGCAACGCGTTCACTTTGATTTCTATTTGTATTTAATTCTTCGGCGTTTGAAGGGAATTCAATGTCCGAGTCGGAAGTTTCTTCTCCTGGAAACACACAATACTCAAAAGGAACTGTATCTTGCGAAGAGGGATCCTCCTCGAATTCCTCATTAGTAGTATAGTGGGCATAATCGTTTTCTGGAGTATCTTCATCCCCTATTCCTTCGTTTATTTTAAGAGATCTGGGAAAAGGTTTGATTTGTGGGCTCAATTTCCGTTTGGCTCTGGTAGATTATGGGTCAACAAAAGGTATCGGCGTGATGGGCTTGGATATAACAACAAGAGTGTTATGTCGATAGGACATCTGAGCCTGTTCCTCCCTTACATAGGGACGACCTAAAATACCATCGGCTTAAATGGGGATGAGTTCGCTACCACATGGAATGTTACCAATTTCTCGCATATCGTGAGTAGTACAGTACCTAAAGTCCTTACTAAATTTTGAGTAATGCCCGAGATACTGATGATATCATCTTCTACGGTCATTGATCCTTTCACGGCTTTAAGCTTTATTAAATTTACGTCGGATCCCGGATCTACTAAAAAGAGAGCTCTTGAAGTTTTCAATTCCGGTCCTGTTAATTGGACGACTGGCGAATCTTCCTTTTCTCGTCCTGCTCACAGGATTCGTGCTGGTTCTCCAGGAATTGAACTGTCCTTGGACGCTCTTTGGACTTCAGACTCGCAGATGCGTCCGGGCGGCGGGTCTCCTTGGAGTTTAGAGGTTTAGGTGTCGGCTCGAAACTGTCCGAGGTATGCGGCAAATTTTTCAAAAGGGGCCGCCCCGGAATTTTTTTTGGGCATACCTTGGTGATATGCTTGAAGAGGATGATAAGATTGCGGATAAGAATATCCATAGCCTGGGGGGAATGGATTTGGAAAAGAATACATGGGTGGATAGGGTTGAGGGTAGAGGGAATGGGAAGGATTCGACGGTGGATAAACAGGCGGAAAAGTGTTGGGATTTAGGATCGGATGGTTCTGATGAACCTTTTGCGCGCTGTTTCCCTTATCTAACTTCCGTAATCTCAACTCCCCATCTAATTGCTTAGAATAAGGGCTAGGGGATCTTGTTCGTGCCGGGCTATATTCTCGGTGCCTAGCCAAATGGTACGACGTTGCCGGTAAAGTTTTTGTTTTTTCCGCGTATCGCTGTCTCTCCTCGATGTGTAAAGCGTGTTCGTAAGCTTCATGGATATTTTTGGGGTTACGCGTGTCCACAAATGTGGTCATTTCGTCGAGTAGTCCCCGAATATAGGCATCCATAGCGCAGTCGATCACAGGCTTCATCATGAGTTCCGTGTTATCATCGGCAGACGTGTATTTTTCGCTTAGAAAATGTCTCGCCCCGATTGACGATCGATTCAAAGTACCACTGGTACTTTTTTGTCGGAGCGAAACGTTTCTTTAAGTGAGAAATTAAAGCCTGTATGTTACTAAAATCCCTATCCCTTACACTTTCTCTAGCAACTCCTTTTAGTTTGCTTAAGGCTACCCTCAAAAATGCAGGCTCGGAAGGTTCGGATATGTACACGGAAGCCATAGCCATGCTTACATCCATTCTTGTAGCTTGGGCTTGGCTGGTTGCATCAGAGTTAGGACCCAAATGGTGGTGGTCAGGACTTTCTTGGCGATTTTCGCTAGGAATTTTATCCCTGTTTTCGTCGGGCATTTTTTTTATGTGTATCTACAGTAAGTAAGTAAGTTAATTTAATCAGAAAGAGGGGCAGTGTGATACGTAAGTGTCCATAGTAAAATCGAATCGTATGATACCACGGAATAGATCGTTGATGGATAACGCATATGTTTCATTAATGGTAAGTCGCTCGGAATGCAATTGCCATGTTTCCGTCGTCCCTATTTAATTTGGGAATATGGGTACAATAATTGTTTTATTTTCCCGAATAGTCAAAATTGAGTAATGGTTGCCCATTCACGTCTGGAACGCCACAAAGCAGTGGTACTGGATTTTAAATTGAGTTTGCATGATTCGGTCTACTGACGTTAGGACACGGCCTGGAGTGTTCTATTTTTAATAAAATAAACCCAAGGGGATCCCTGACTGATTTCTGGTAACTTCAGAAATTTTACTTGGTTTCCAAGTTAACACTGAACATAAACATCTCATTGTTGAGAGTGGTTCGCTTCGAGTTTAGTAGCTTGGGTGATTTCTTCGAAGATCGCTGCTTCTATGTCGATATCGCTATCAGATAGGGTGATTGATTCTATTCACTTTTCCTAAACAGCTTCCTTTTGAGCCTTTCAATTCACCTTCTGTTGTGCACCGGTAGGCATCAGGAATTAGGGAAGAACTCAAAACTCTGCGTTGCCTGCTCAAGGTAGCGCGAGAGAGTTGCCAAAGATTTTTGATTAATAAATTTGATTAATTAAAAATCTTAATTTGCCTTTTTATACAAAGGAAAACACGAATGCTCAGACGCTGCTGTAGACCTTCCCTTCGCTAAAGCGTTCAGTTTGGGTCAGCGCGGAAGAGCCCCATAATTTTGTGTTTTGAAAGTATTCAAAATAAAAATATCGTGACTTCGGTTTTCCTTTAGGAGGAAAATGTACGTTAGGATTTAGGAGGAGAAAAACTTCTACCCGTCATCTGAGCGTGCGACTGGGTGAGTTGTGGACTATCAATTATTATTATAATTGACAGTCCCTTCCTTTTTCTCCTTCCTGCAGGGAATTATTATTATTCTTATTTATTTATTTGTTTATTTTGCTGAAATAGGAATTCTAGATCAAGCTGTCAAATTACCGATTTTACGAGCCCACGGTAAATGACAATTCTGCCTCCTATTGAGTCAATGACTTCCTTAAGACTAGCTTATACTCCGAAAGATTCTAAGGCAACTCTGCCCAATATCCCGCTTATCCTGGGGTTTCCTAGCGGGGTGAGTGAAGAGATGACTTCAAAGGGCAAGGTCGTACCGAACACTGCAATTTGTATCGAGCCTATAGTTTGGAAATCATAGCCTGACACTGTCTGTTCGATAGAGGTATGTCGAGTGAAACCTACCAAGAGCGCATCTTCCGAGATAAAGTTTGAATCGGTACTCGGGCACAACGATAACCCTACGTTGCCGTTACGAAAGACAGGAGCAAATAGGCTCATCCCGGTGGGGGTTCGACTTTCATACCCAACCGTCAGGTCAGAAGCGAAGGGAGGCATCAGTGCGCTTTTCCGGACTGTTGCTCTATGTAATTGAAAATAGTCGTTCCCCTTTATTTAATAGTTATCTAATTCCGTTCGGAATATTCTTTTAAGTACCTTTCAGCAATTTCCTTAAATATCTCTTCTTCGATAGCTGCTGTATTATCGAGGGAAGGACTGACCATTTCTACTTCATCCTCGGAGCGAAGAGTAACACTTTTGAAATTTACATAAGAATTTTAAATTAGATTAAAATCAAATTCAAAATCCCATTTAA
>CAKNYM010045631.1:21705-51195 GCA_932195095.1 Andricus curvator | reverse complement strand
CGGTTATAAATAATTAAAGAAATATTCTCTACTTTTATTTTGTCAATAAAATGAGAAAAGTTTCTTTTGGTTATTTATAAACCTCTCTAATTTTTCTTTTTAATTCAAAATTAAATAAACCACATAAAAGCACTTAAGTGCTGGCCTTTAGGCTTGCATCTTGAACCTTATGGGAGGTTTCGACTGGCCTTTGGGCTTGTCTAATCTCCCTCCATTTCATGTTGCTTTGATTAATTTTGAATGGTTATAAATAACCGAACAATTACCTCTGATTTTCTTTTACAATAAAAACCAGATCAATTATTTTGGTTATTATTTAACGTAAGCTGTATACTCAACAGCGAGGGGTACTATTTTTCTCTTTTATTCAAAATTAAATAAACCACAGAAAAACACTCAAGTGCTGGCCCTTAGGCTTGCATCTTTAACCTTAAGGGAGGTTTCGACTGGCCGTTAGGCTTGTCTAATGACCTAGAGGAAAAACAGATCGAAGGTCCGACTGTTAAGCATAATTTTTGAAAGACAACAGTCAAAATGACTAATTTCACTAAAATTTCACTAAAATTTCGAAAATTGTTTCTTTTACACGTCTCTTCGGAGGGATGCACTTGGGAGTAAAATAATCCCACCGCTGCCACCATGTTTGTTACGAACGAAAAGTGAGATTGTTTACTCGTCGCCGGAGGTACAAACCGCCAATTCGGAAAAATTGGTTTTATTTTTATTGTAGGGAATCGTTTTTGACCCAACTCCCTTGTCCCTGTGGCTCTGAAATTTTGCAGGGTCTTTAAATAATTTGGAATTCCTCTCTTTTTCATTAAACAGATAAAAAGAGTTCATTCAGCGAAATCCCAAAATGATTAAAAATATTCTACAATGTATTTCTTAAACTATTGCAACATCCCTTCGGTAGCGAAGAAGAGATAGCGAGTAAGTAAAGTGACCCCGGATTTTATTTATTGGCGAAACATAATTACAACTACGTCAATTTCCTAGAAGTTTTCCCGCGACATACGGCGTATTCAAATCCCGGAAAAAGGAGAGAGAGAGAGAGAGAGGTACGAGTGAAAGGCGGAAACAAGGCAATTGCTGGCCGCGATAATACGTTTCGTTTTAATAAAATTCCGCCTGTAAAAATCACAACAATACCTGACCTTATCTTGGAGTGCAGTGCGTCTTCGGTGTAGGTCCAGTCGTAGGACACGCCACTCACCACTTCCACCTACACTCGCGCGACACGATCGCGATCTTTCGTGATCCAAACACACTGATTGGAAAACCGTGGTTTTCTAGTTCCTTTCACAACACTGTTCCTTGCTGATCTCGGTTGCCGTCAACCAGCGAAATTTACCATTTTTACGTCTCGAAGAGACTTCTTCCCCGTAACACTACTTTCCCCTAAGGGTATCGTGAAGTGACCGATCGCGTACGAGCCGCGCGAAGCTAAAGCCAGACGGGCAGGGCGAACTCTAAGTGCTAGACCTAGACCGCGTCTTAATTGCATCCTCGAGAAGCGACGAACGACTGCCCCGAGGTGACAGGTAAGATGCACCTCGTAGGCCATGGTGTAGAGATTTGGGTAGGGTTTTTTGATGACATTGCACATGGACTTTACCTAGCGACTGTGGGAACGCGGCGACAGGATGTGAGTCCACGTTACTAAAAATGCTGATTTCAAAAGTTTGCAATACAGAGTTTTTAATAGTGCACGTGCCTTGTTGCTAGGCAGGAAATAAAATAATAATTACGTCATTTTAATTTAGAGTTAGACCCTTGACAATTGTTAAATAATGATCTTTGCCGAACTGACATGTACTTTTCATTTTCAAATTTGGATGTTCAAATCCAAAGCCTTAGTGGATTCTGATTTTCCTTTATTTAATAAATCAATTTAAATTTATTTAATAATCTTCACTGAAGTCCAAATTGATTTGATTTAATATTCTTTTTGATTTACAAAATATTCAAATCACCTCAGCTTTATATTATTGTTGAATATTTAGTGAGTGATCATGCATGTCTTTATCTTTCATTTTTTTCTTTAAGTTTATAATTTGGTTCTACCCTAGGAGTTGAGAATTTGGCCATTTGTTAATTCTTTGATATCGGAAATTCTAGATATCGATTGACTATTATGGCATTGTTGATATCTATTTGGATATTTATTACTAAATCAACAATCTTGATTTTGTGTATAATTTATGTTGTTTTTGTGTTAAATATTTTCAGTTAACAACAATTATTATAACTATTGTCGAAGGTCTTTCCGATTTGATCGAAAATTTGAAATTAGGTAGCCTTAGTAGTCCTAAGAATTTGATATATATAAACATTTTCATTTAAATAATAATTGTTTATAATAATTAGCATTTTGTGGTCTCGCGGGTGTCGCGAGTATCAGGAGAGCAGGAGTTATAGGAAGTTACGCTTGGCACAATTGCTTTCCCGCTCGTCATTATTTCGGTTCTCGCACCTGTGTATCTCTCCTTTAGCAGGTTCGCTGCATACGCGACGCATACATGTATGTTCAAGTGTTGGAGAGGCACTCAACTCAGCCACGAGGAGACTCCTTTTCTCTCATAATCCTCCTCCTTTTCTTTCATAATTGAGTTGGGTACTCCCAATGTTCATCGTAACAGGAAAATATCAGGTTTACGGTCACAGAGTTACACTGTTCAGAATAAACTAAAGAAATGGTACTATCCCACAAGTACGAACAAGAGTGGGAGGGGGACTCCTTCCTTTGTTCTCGAATCTTCTCGACGTTTCTGCCACGTTCCGAAATTGAGGCGTAAATCCAAAAACTGAACAAACTCAAAGTCACTTCTTAATGATTTTATTGTAAATCGAGCCCAAGCAAATCACAACCTAACTTATCTTTTCTGAGAAAATAAGACGATTCGACACGACTCGCACTTCTGAAGTGTTAAATACTCTGATTCTAATTTACGAGTGGGCCGGTCGTGCTCGAATAAAAACACCTTTCTGTAGTAAATAAGATTGAGTACTCTAATGTGTAATAAAAATCAATAGGATTACAAATAGGGACGATCGTTCGCTCGGAAAACGCTCGCTCGATCCACTTGAGCATTCTCGCTCGAACTAGGCACTGCCGGTCCGTTCCGTCTCTCTCTTAAAATCGCACATTCATTCGTAATCGATATCGCTCGATAATCGTACTTCTATATCGCTCGAAATCGCGCTAAATGTAATTTGCGGAAACTTAAACTGTATTATAAAAGTAGAAATAACAAACTATTCTTATCATATTTGTTTAAACAATTAAAAAATGGTTAATATATTCTTTCTATACACTATACAGTCAGAAAAATAATTATATGTATTTTATTTTATTTTTTTTCAAGTTCTCGAGAAAAAAACTGCTTAAGTAAATCAAAATTGTTCGAACAAATAGAAATTTATCAAACATTAAAAGATATGTATCAGAATTATATAATTATTCAACAAAAAGTAGCAGAGTATACCAATTTGAGAAAATAGTGGACATTTCTGGGTCAATTTTTAGAAATTTTGAGAATAAACAATAATTAATTGTTTAAATAATTACAAAATGTTTTTAAAAAATAACTACTCCAAACAATGACAAACTATTACATTTCAATCAGAAAATACGATTATTTTTTACTTTTTTTGGGAATAAATAATTGTTTAAATAAGTTAGATTTGTTTGAACAATTAAAAATTGTTTGAAAAGTCATGGAAAATATTCAAATTGTCCATTAGTAATTATTCGTATGAAAAAAACGACGGAAATTGCTAAAAAGTAACAATAATACCTAAAAATGTAGTTTTTTTATTTTTGGGTCATATTTGGGTCGCTGTGGGGGGGGGGGGGGGTAAGGGGGGGTTAAAAATAAAAGTTATTAGTATGCTTTTATTTAATAGGTACTCCTCTGCAATCCCTAAAAAGTTTGGCAGGTTTCGATCAAACCCTGAAGTATGAGTTCAATTTTTCGAAAATCCAAAATTTCCCCATGTTAATTAAATGGGATTTTGAAGTGCTCGGTGGCACGTGTTAATATTCGAATGTCGAAAAAAAAATTAGGGATTTTTTTTTCTCCGGAAACGGAAACTTTTTTTGGGGGGGGGGGGCTTGCCCTGTAGCTCGAAAACCGTTTTTTTTACCACCCTAATATATATATACATACAGGTTTCTAGCCTTTTCATTATAAACGTTTTGGGATCGTCTTTCGTCTAGGTTCCGTATGCCTATCCTTAAATTCTCTCCTCGCAACTTGTCAAAACAGCTCCGTCTGGTACTCAACTCGCACTCCGCTTGCAACGGGGGCGCATATCGTGATTTACCATTCATTACAACCTCCGGGGACCCTGGTTTAGCTAGGGCCCCCAAAAGCTGTAATAAACTACAAACCGCGGTTCCGGTTGATTTTTGTGATGGAGTTGATACGACTTGTGGTGATTCACCGCTCTTTTGTTTAATTGCTAAATTGGGGGTTGAAAGATTTTCAAAATTGTTTGAGGGAGATTCTACTTGTTCTGGATCATATTCATATTCATTTTCTTTACTAGTTTCTTCTTGAGTTTCGAGTTCATCTAGTTCGATTTCAGTCCGGTTTATAAATAAGTTCATTTTTTGATCGAATTCCGTTTCACTATCTAGTTCAAGTTCTTCTACGGTTTTTATATTGAACTTTTGTTTCGATTTCGTTCCTTTAAAATCAATTATTTGATCCTGCGCAATTTTTGACTCCTTATCGATAAAAGGAATAGGTTTCAAAGGGTTCGAATGAATAACTATATGATTATGCCAAAATGAAATTTTAGCCTTTTCCTGTCGGAGGTATTCTCTTCCTAGAATTCCATCTGTATGTAGAGGAAAATCTGGAGAGACAACGTGAAAGACTACCAAGGATTTTTCTATAGGTAGCTTCATTGTGCCTATAGTGGAAATTCTTCCTTTAGATAATTGTGTTATGTCTATAGTTTCGGCTTCGTTTACTAATAATTCTTCGTCTAACGAATTTAATTTTATAATATTAATATCGGCTCCTGTATCGATTAAAAATTAAACTTTTGTTTTATTGAAACTAGGTGATATTCTACTGCTGGGGATTCTAAATTAAACGTCGAATCTAGATTTGTCCGTGTTTTCTCATGACTTGTACGCTTGTATGACGCTTCTAGTTCTCTGTGCTCGTCGCTGCGTCTGTACGGCGAGCGGGATATTAATTTAAATGGTCTGTATCGTTTGAAAAAGGGGGTTGAATAATGATTTCATCCTGTGGATAATATGGATCAGGATATCCTGTAGTTTGCAAAGGAACAGTTGAAAAATACGGGTTAATTGCATACGGATACTCGTATGGAGAAATATGATTATACGGATAATTGTAAAATTCTTTCGTGTCTGAAGTTGTGTTTGGTTTTAGATGAGAGGCTTCATAGGGGTGTGCAGTCGTTGAGGAACGAATATGAGGACTAGGATAATGATCATATGAATCCAAATAACTGGGATGAGAATATCTTGATTCATCATAAGGGTTTGTAGGATATTGAGAATTTAACTGCTGTCTTGCTTCGTACTCGAGCGCGACTTTTAAAGCTGCGTTTAAACTCAGAGGGTTACGTGCTTCTACTAAGCTTGATATACTATTCGGTAAACCACGTTTGAAAGCTTCGAGGGCACAATCATTCAAACGGGCTAGAAGTTGTTCAACATTCGGATATTTATCTTCAAGAGCTGCTCGAGCTCCTGATTTAAGAAGAATCCCAGAAAACAATTTTAGCGCACCATGCGCGCATGGCGCAGGCACGCGTGCATATTTTAAAGTTAACTATTTGTTTGAAAATTAATGTCTTTTGTTGACAATTTTTTTTGTAAAAAAATTAATCTCCTTGATTGCAAATGATGCATCATTTTAGTTGAAAATTCATCACTTTCGTTGAAAATTTATATTATGTTACTAAATCGTTGTTTTTTGTTAAAAAATTATCTTTTAACTGAAAATAAAACTATTCCAGTTGACGATTCATAATTTTAGTTGAAAATTTATCATTTTGTTTGAAATTTTAACTATTTGTTAAAAATTCGTTCTTTTTTTCGTTCAAAATTAATTTTTTAGCTGGAAATTTAACTATTCCATCTTTATCGTAAATTTATCTTTTTTAGTTAGAAATTAAACTATTTGGTTGAAAAATTCCTTTCTGGTTTTCGATTTAACACATTTTATTTTGTTAATAATTAGTTCTTACATGTTTTTTAATGAACTTGTATCTTTCTGTTTTAATGTTATGTTTTAACTTCTTTTACTTTTATGTTTTTAAAAATATATTTTTATTTTGCATACAATCAATTTTTAAACATTCTTTTTTGTATTTATTTGAATTTAAAATTTAAAACTCTTTTTGATAGTTAATAATTCATTTCTATTTACTTTAGCAGATTGCAAACTGCATTCATAGTGCACGCATGTATGCGCCGCATAGTTCCGTCACGGGGTTATTGTACGCATGCTGACATTGGCAACGCATTGTGCACGCACTAAAGTCGCATTCACAAAATGGTCTTAGATGTGGTGCATTCTTGTAAGCATTTCGTGCGCGCATCGACGTGCGCGAAACGTGCGCGCACGAATTGTTATCTGGGATGACTCTATCGAAAAATTAACTAACATTTTCCTCTCGATTGTAATTGTCGAAATCTCATGTAAATACCATGAGTGCGTTTTACGGGGTGCAAATCACTGTTTCAGGTCTTTAATTAAATTATTGATAGCCGTAAAATTCCTTCCGTGAATGCTATCTCTGGGCGCACCCTTTAACCGAGCTAAAACCGATTTAAGATAATGTGTTTCGCAGTTAGCTGGTACAGACAATTCTCCATTTATTATGTCTTGAATAAAGTCTCTAACGGGCATGTTTCTTCCATCATAAGTAGGGATGTCTATAACCCCTTGTTGTACGGCGAAACACTCTGCCATGGATGTCATCATGGCATCATTGAGGGTAAGATTAATATCGTCAGTAAATTGAGTTTGATTGGGATCGTTAGGCCAATAAAGGCGACCACTTAATTGATGTTGCATACAAAAACTAGTCCAAATACATTGCAAGTAAATTATAAAGGGCCACCTTGAATAAAAATACCTCATACATAGAAATCGGTTGTTTTGTTTCAAAGTTATTCAATGTTGACATACCGACATAAAAGATGGCGCACCCGGTATATTACAGGAGAAATTGAAAATTAATTGTTTTGAATGAGTAATTTCAATTAATAATAATTTTTAGTATTTGGAAGTTTATTTGTTTATTATTTTGGATGGTTAGACAGGTATTCGCTCTTAACCATTGTCAAAATTTGAACCTCTTGTGGGAAATGACTATTCTAAGGGTTCAATTTTCAATAGGATTGGATATCTGTTATGGAAAAGTTTTTATTGATCACGAGCGGTTAAAAGCTTCGCTGTAACGTAAGTGAAAGGTCTGATCGTAAACGCGCACCTATCATTAGCAAGGGACTGCCTCCGCCGTCCACTGGTTATGTACAGTAAATTCTAGACGAGTACTCTTCGCTCAGAGACGAGTAGAGGACTATCCTCTGTATAAATGAAAAACCTGAAAAGTTCAGTGTCTATGCGCTGTATCTGGCTCTGCAATGACAGCTTGAGTTAAAATGCGGCCCAATTTCTTTTATTTATCGAAGAAACTCAGGAATAGATCAATCTAATTGTTTTAAAAATGATCTACCCACTATACCAGAGCTGTCGGTTGGAATTTCCGAGGTTATGACGTTAAATTCAACAATTTTATTTATTATCGGAACTTGAACTGTGCCAATGGTTGATAATGAATTTTTTCAACAAATTCGAATTTTCGAATGGGTTATTTCTATAAAGGGTGACAACTTATTCAACTGAATCAAATTATTGTTCAAAGATGGGTCGTACACCAAATCACCTATGTTTGTTTGTTTATAAGCTGTGATAGATAATCAGACATTCGCCTTAAGTGTTTATCTAAGGTTAAAGGTTCTTTAAATGAGTGATTTGTAAGAACTCCTTACTATAAAAGTGTAACTCTGTCTATGAGTGGATTAACTCGTAGAAGGCACAGTGGTCCGAATTCGCACCAACGAAAATTTCAATTTTGTAGAATTCAAAGGGAAATGATTCAAATTTTACATGGGAAGGCATATTCACAATTTTCATGGTGATAACGAACTTCAAAAACGGAAAATCACGAGTCGCACCAGTGTGCTTGTAGAGAGTGCGTGAAAGAAGTATGCCTTCTACGTGTTAAGTATCCCTCATTTTTGACTCGGTAATGAACAAAGAATCGATAATCAGTTTAGAAACTTTCCTTTTGGTTCAGAAATGAAATGATATTTGTGTCTATCAGATGAAATAATGTTCGTCACAACGTAAGTGAATTGCCCGACCGTATATGCGCGTTGATCACTAACCACGAGTTGCCTCTGTTGTACCGTGGAAAAAGACAGTAAAGGTTAGACAATTAAACTTCGAAAAGGACGAATAAAAGATTCCGTGTTTTATGAAAAGTTCTGCAGCGATAGTTGGGGCTATCACGGCATGTATAAAATTATTATGATAATAATTCAATGAATCGTATGGCCTGAAGCGCGTTTAGCAAAAATGCAAAATGATATAAAAGGGGTAATATGCTGTAGCTAATTATAGGTATAGTGTGAATACAAGTTATAATCTTGAACGTTTGTTAAAATTTGAAAAGATTGTGATGAGTGAATCTATTGTAAGAATTCCATCTACGGGTGATCAATCCGTAAAAGGAGAAAACTCACAATGGATTGAGACTTGTTTTTGCTAAAATGTAAAGATTTTGAATAAAAGTGAAGTATGCAATTAATAAGTGAAAATCCTGTATCTAATTAAATTTCCGGCAAGTTTATGGTCATGTAACCGCTCATAAATACTTCAAAATTATAAAAGTCTCATTTTTAAATTATTTGGATGGTTTAAATGTCGAAAAGGTTAGAATTTTCAAATTAATTAATTTTCTAACAACTTAATTCTCTTTTAGCCGGGATTTCCGCACGGTTGTGGTTTATTTAGGCTTTTTTGAATTTGAATTGTGAAATTCCAAAACTGAATTTTGTTTAAAAATGTTTTTAGTTCGCGGAAATGATCTTGAACGCGATTGTTGAATGATGATCTTCGATGACGTTTGTTCGGAATTGACTGATATAATTTATTGAGTGCATTGTTTTATTTTAATTTCACCCATTTAACATCGACTTTTCATTTTAGACTTTAATTTCATATTTTTACATTTTAATGGAATTCTAATTTTAAAGTGTTATCGATTTCTTCTTTTATCCTTATTCTGCTATCGTTGAGTCATATTCCTTCAATGAGTGAGAGCCTTTCGTACCTTTTGTAAGTGAATTTAGTCGTCGTCCGAACGTTAAATTGAGAACTTGTCTCGTCGTTTCGGTAGACAAGTTCAAATTTTTTGTATATCAATTTTACAAATGATTTAAATATAGACAAGTTCGATTTTTTAAGCAATTTTGTTACAATTAAAATTCTTTTAATGTACTTTTCATCAAGAACGTTTATAAACATTGCATCTTTTTTTCTCACATAAACTTCTCTCGCTCACGAACATTTTTGGTCCTTCGAGCCGGATAAAGTGAATCATACTTTCTGGATAGTTCGCGAGTGCAATTAACATGTGTGCATCGTGATACAATGATATCAAGACAGTTTTTTACTCAGTGAAACCTCCCTGGATTATTTGGGGTGACAAAAGAGAATTGTTGTGAATTTCCTAGTCAAGTTCAAGGTACACAGGAATAACAAGCTTCATCCAAATCATGCATGCAGCGAGGAAACCTGAAGGGAGTAATAATGTATATTAAATCTTAATCCTTTCATTGGTTTCGGCAGTTTGTTCTCAGCAATTGTATAACGCTTCGAGTCAGTGTACGTAATTTCTCGGCACGCGTATACCCTTGGCAGCTGATTACTGTTTACATCTGCCAATCACACGGGACGATTCGTGTTTTGAGTGAAATTTACGCAATAACTCTCGATACTTAACTTTACTTATATTTCGCAATGATTGTGCTGATTCATAGAATTTATTAATTCAGTTCTTGAATATTACTAAACACTTTCAAATCGGACATTTCGATCACGTCACCCATCCCTTTTATTTTTTAACTATGATTAGCATCAATTCGTGTTAGTATATTTGTCTCGAGTCAACAAATACACTTCGTAAGATTGCATTAATCAAATTTCGGGACAACGCGACGATTCAAACATTTTATTGCCAGTGACAACATTGAGACATTTCGTTTAAACCTTTTAACTAATTTAATTAATTTTTGTGTCAGTAAAAATTTCGGTTATTCAAAATGTCTAAAACACAAGCTGAGCTATGCCTTCTCGAGCATGTGAAACTTGCTAGTCGAATAAAAAATGCGTTCCAATCGGTTCCTACGGTACATATGTGCGGTATGCTCCGGGCACGATTAGAGACGCTCGGAGCAAATTACTTGAAGTTCCAGCAGCAGCATGTTGAGTTGTTGAAAGCGCCTTTGGAGGGAGAAGTCGCATATTTTAAGGATGACATCTTCACTCAAACAGAAGAATGGTATCAAGTTGCTAAGGGCAAATTCTTCGATGCAATCGACTCTCTTGCCTCCATGCAGACATCCAAAGATATTATAAGCCTAGATGCGGCACGGGGTGTCAGAGTGGGGGAAATATATATATAGGACATCACATTTTCTGCCATATCGAGGTGCTGCCCTCACCGTACTACGAAGTCGAGCGATAGTTTTCTTGTTCATCGTAAAATATGACGGTAAAGCAGTAGAACGATTTTTTAAGGTTAGAATAGTTTGACATGTATCGTTTCATAAACACCGCACTTCGGAATATAATAATAAATATAACGCAATCTCTGGGTACACCGAAAATACATCATTATTTGGAAAAAATAATGAAAAATTAATAATGACAGAATCACTGATATGATGTTAATAAATAAACTGAATTTTGAGAGTAATACCCTCAAAAAGATAATTCTGTTTATATTTTTGTTAAATATTATTATAATTTCTAATATGTTCATGTTTCTATAAATGATAGATGAGATTTTTTAAATTATATTTTTTTTACTTTGAAGTTTAATTTTCATTGCTAGACTGAACCGAAATTTGAGTGCATTTAAGGCCATGTTATACATGAGTCACGTGACCTAAATTATCGATAATTTTTTTGCAACAACTCACGTCCACACCGAATGAGATATCGAGTTGAAATTTTGGGGAAAGCTTCAGGGAACAATAATGTACGTTTGTATACAACATTTGGCTCGAAATTTAGAAAAAAATTTTTTTAAAGAAATTAAAACCGGAGCAATATCGGCATTTTTTGTGTAACAACTCATGTCCACACAAAATGAGATATCGAGTTGAAACTTTGGGGAAAGCATCAGGAAACTGTAATCTGTGTTTTTATACAACATTTGGCTTGAAATGTTGACGAAAAAAATGTAATGAATAAATAATACCGACCGTGCTGTAGAACTCTGTAACCAATTTTCAATGTTCTCAATGAAACATTTTTGAGGTTCTGGCTCACATGTCTTGAGGAAAATGATGCAAACATCGGTTACAAAAATTACACTTGATAATATCTGCTGATTTGGTGCAAATAAAACAATTGATATATCCATGGTGTTAGCACTGTTGATAATGCAGATCGCTTGATTGCCGGTCGATATTTGTTATTCCAATAATAACTTTTTTTTCTTCCCCAACTCTATGCTTTACCACACACTGTCCTTTTATATTTATTAATATTTTCCGCTCTATTTTAACTTTTATTTTTAAATATGGGACAAAAAATATCGATCTCAGGACTGGCTGGGTCACGCGACTAATGTATAACATGGCCTCAAGAATGTATAGAATTTTTGCAAATCTGAAGCTTGAGACAGGTTTTTTGTACTCTGACATAGGTCTTTCGAAAAAATTACAAAAATCGTTCTCGAAAATCGAATTTTTATTTGAAAAAGAAAAACTAAGAAGAAATGTCGAGATAAATCAGGGGGCTGAAAAAAGTTTTCTTTGATAAATATTTTTTTAAATTAAAAGAATCCAATATTGATACGAGAGAAAGAACTTTTTTTAAGTTTAAAGTTTAAAAAAATATATTGTTTAAATTCAAAATGACAATAATTGAAAAAGATATATATTGCTGGATAAAGAATGTTGGTTGAAAATGTTCATAGTATTTTTGTTTTAAATTACAACAAAAATGTTCTCAAAAATCGAATTGTTAATTTAAAAAAAAATTTCAACTTTGAGATAAATTAGTGCTGATTCGAATCCTGCATTGTTTGGAAAATATTATTAGGTTCGAAGAAATTTTACGGAGAATTTTTTTTCTG
The DNA here is from genome assembly GCA_932195095.1 of Andricus curvator. Classification (NCBI taxonomy): domain Eukaryota; kingdom Metazoa; phylum Arthropoda; class Insecta; order Hymenoptera; family Cynipidae; genus Andricus; species Andricus curvator. The sequence continues at coordinate 38,766 of CAKNYM010045631.1, read as the reverse complement.
TTTGAGGCGCACGTGTTTTTACATTAATTTGTTTATCCAATTTTTATTTTAACTTTGAACAATAATTCAATAAAAATTTAAATATTAAACGAAAATTTCTTTCATAGAAAAATATTTTATTATCGTATTTTTAATAAATAAATAATATTTATCAAGAAACAATTTTTTTAATTATTAAAATTCTACAATTTTATAATTAAGGAATATTCTAGTTCGGATATTTTATAATTAGGCAATTTTATGTCGGGAATTTTCAAATTCAGTAATATTATAAACTCTTCGGGAATTTTATCGTTTTAGGATTTTTATTATACGGGAATTTCGCAGTGTCAAGAGTTTTAATTTTGGGGATTTTAATGTCCTCCCTAGAAGTACAGCAAATTTTCAGAATTTGGAATTTGCTATTTCATAAAATTATTTTCTTCACTTGTGGTTTTATAATTTTTTCAAGCATGCGTGGAATTTTCAAGTATGAAAATACACTAGAGAAAATATTTACAATTACATACAATTTGGCATTACATACCAAATCCCAAATTTTTATAATTTTCTGTAATTCTAATATCGACTCCTGGATCTTGTCGATTTTCCTACTGTATTTATTTTTTTTTAAATTTATTATGCATAAATTTTTTAAACCACAAATTCTTATTTATCTTATCTCATTAAATACAAAAATTAAAAATTAAAAAATTCCCTGTATATCCAATTTTGATTCCTGGGTATTGGCGATTTTTTTCCTAGTGCATTTTGGTCACTGGAAAACGAGGGTGAATTAATTAGGAATTATCTCTTCGAAAATATCTGTTTAAAACCCGAAAAAAATTGATAATTTTTTGACCTCTAGGTATTTACAAATGTTTTAACTTTAGTGATTTTAAAAACTCTGCCAGCAAGAAATTTTTTAAACATTTTTTATCGCGAATAACCAAAGTGTATGCAAAGATATTATATATCTTTGCTGTATGTCTAATGTCTATCGATTCCGAAAAAAGTTCAGTCACTGATACTGAAATTTCAGTACACATAACAACGGTTTCCCCAATATTCTGTCCCTAATATGTCGCTAAATTGTTCTGCAGATTTCAATTTTAATTTTAATTTTTCTTAATTTTGTATTTAATATAATTTCTGTTTTAATATAGTTCAATATGTTATTTGGAAGACCTGACGTTTGTCCTTATAATATTTTGTAGATTTTTCTATTAAAGAATATATCTTATTCAAGTTTCATCGTTTAAAAATAAGATCTAAAACTTTTATTTTCAATTAAATATGAGTCTGATACTTTCAATGAAAATAGAGCGGTTTTATTTCTACGAGTCTGTTTCTGCTGAAAGTATTAGAGTCTTATTTAATTGAAAATGAAAATGTTAAGCCTTACTTAGTTTTAAGCAATGAATCTTGAATAAGATTCATTCTTTAATAGAAAAATCTATAAGATATTATAAGAAGAAACGATATATTTTTCAAAAAAAAATCTTGAACTATATTAAAAAAGGAATTATATTAAATAGAAAATTTACAAGCATAAGAAATTTTAATTTAAGTAGAATTTAATTTAAAAACTAAACATTAAATATTCGAGGGGAGTTAATCACATACAATTTTTATCTTCATCAGAATTAAAAACTTCAAAGAAATCCAAACAATTTATAATTAATTCAAAGAATTCAAGGAATCCCAAAAAATCAAAAGCATATGAACTATAAAGCTTATAGGGTGCATCTCAGCAACTAAGGCTTCGATTAACATATTACTAACAAAAAAATTTTGTGTCTTTGAAAAGAATGTTCTTAAACGGTTTTTATGTTATCATGACCCCAAAATAAAATGGTGAAAGTCATAGGACCCAATATTTGTCCAGTTTTGAGAAAACATCCCTTCAAGTAGGCTACGTCTAGACTAGTCATCCCGAAATTTTGGGACGACTAGCCAAACTTATAACAAATATTGGCCTGAATCATTCCGAATTTCAGGACCATGACGTAAGGTTCGGGGCTGAATTCCCGCTGCGTGTAGTTTCTTCCAGTTTTTAAAATATTTTCATTAGAAAAAATATCAATATATTCGATTCCCTTCTAACAATTTTTTTTAATTTATGCAAAAATTAATATTTCAAATGCTTTTTTCAATGAAAGACTCACTTCTTCGAAATATTGTCGTTTTTCCCCAAAAAATCTTTTGCATCAATTAATTTATTTATCAACAATAATTCATATTTTTATATTATTTTATTTTGTATTATTGTTATTCCATTTATATTCTGATTTTGAATATGTTTGCGAAATTTAAATAAATTGTAACGAAGTTACAAGCACCCCAGTAAAGACGACCTTGTAGGCTTAGAACCAGGAGTGGGGAGAGGACTAACTTCCTGGTTCTAATACCCAAATCCTCGTCCTCAAGAGTTAGTCTTGTGCTACCTGCACTCAAACCCAGTTGACAAGTGCCCAACCCCTTGTTTCTCTTCACGACGTGACTAATCCTGAGGGACGACTTCCGGTCTTGTACATCATACTCTCCCGGTACCATGGCTTCATCGCCCGAGTACCATTCACAAACTAACTCACCCGATCTTGGCTTTGCTGTCTGGCTCGGGCTTAACGACTTGTAAGTTTGTACAATAAACCCTTTTTATATTTACTTCGTTTTTTCCATAATTGACTTCACCCGTTCTCTCGGCAATGCGATTCCTTACCTTTCCCTTAATTTGCTGAGATCCCTCACATATTTAGCGCCCAACTACAAAACCCACAATCCCTCAAAAAATCCTCTCTGTCGAGAACGGAAGTCACAAATGATGAAAAGTTCAGAAAATTGTTACTTGTATGCCATTATTTTGAATTGTTTTGAATTTGTTGGTGATGCAATATATTTATAAATGAAAAATTGTTGGTGGAAATTTTTAATGAAGAATGATATATTGGAAAAAGATAGAAAGGCAGGACAAAGAAAATGAAAAAATAAATAATCAAACTTTTGAAATTGATTCATTTGTAGAAAATAACATTGAATTTTGGAATGGTGCAGAAGAATTAATCAACTTTGAAGAAAATAAAAGTGATAAAATTAAAATAAAAGAACTTTCAGAAGAGATTAAAAATCTAAATGATAAAATGGATAGAATTTTAAATTCAACACAAAATTTAACGACTCAAAATAAAATACGTAATAATACTGTTCGTTTTGAAGAAACAGAATTAAATTATAATGAGCAAAGAAACGTGTTAGCAGGTGCAAGGAAAAGGATAATAAATAATAGAAGTAGCGGTCAAGGGGACAGATACTCGTTACCGAGACCAATGCAAAGGCAATCAATTATGAGAAGATCAAACTTGCCTCAAGTTGAAACAGAAAGACAGAGTAGAATAGATAGAATTAGAGAGAGCGATAGGGAAAGAGAGGAAACAATAGATAATAATGCACATGAGATTCAAGCAACCCTTTTTCCATTTGGAATGATTCAAACGCCATTCCAAATAATGTCTAACTGGCCCATCAAATTTAAAAATAATACGGAAAATAGTCCTACTTATTTTCTGAATAGTTTAATGAGATTCAAACGGGGTTATAAAATTAACGAAACATATATTTTAGAAAATTTAGATGCTGTTTTTCAAGAAGAAGCTTTAAGTTGGTTTCAGGTCAATAAAGATAATTGGCAAAATCTAGACCATTTTATTGAAGATTTTAAAGATGCATATTTGAACGAGAGATATACAGAAATAATTAAAAATAAAATAAAATTCTGTAATCAGAAAAAAGAACAAGATATTCATGCTTTCATAACAGAAATCAAACAATTATTTGAAAAATTAATGCCGCGACCAAGCTTAGAATGGCAATTGCGAAAAGTTTATGAAAATTTAAGAATTGAATATAAAGTTTATATTGCTAGAAATGCATTTTCAAAATTTTCAGAATTGGAAATTTTAGGACGTGAATCGGAAACAGAATTGGCAAAGTCTAAAATTAGAGGTCAACAATTAAGCATTTTAGACAAAGAGGATAGTAAAAATGATAAAAATACAAAAAATACAGGGAATGAAGAAAATCAAAATAAATTCAAAAACGATAATCAAAATAAATATGAAAAACAAAATTACGAACAAAATCATCAAAAACAGTTTAAACCGAGTTATCCAAACTAGCAAAACAAACAACAATTCCAACCGAGATTTCCAAATGGAAATCCCAAATTTTTTAATCCAAGATTTAAAAATAATAATAATTATCAAAATAATCCAGGATTCCAAAGAAATTCGCGATTTTATAATAATTATAATAGCTTCAGAAATCAGAACCCAGCTGGACAGTTATTAAATGCGATTAATCAGCTGTTAGGAAACACACAGACACAACAAACGAATAAGTCTCCGCAAATACCAGCGCTTTTATATAACGCGGAAGAAAATAATAATAAGTCAGAAGACAAAAAACATAATAAAGGACAGAACAAAAATACAAAACATTCAAATTATGAAAATAGTAGGGATAATAAAAAAGGTGAAATGAATCCAAGTGCACAGGATGTCATGGATCCAAATTTAGGAAACCGAAATTTAAACTATAGAACGCGACAACCCATAACATGCTACAATTGCGGGAAAGTAGGCCACTTTCGACGTGATTGTTGGTATACTATAGACCAGGGAAACGCAAGCGGTGGTTATTAAAGACCGATAATAATCAACGAAATCAGAAACCGTCAGAATTACTTGAAACAGACACAAATGACTCGGACGAAACAAGATTTCACATTATGATAGATTTCAAAGATCGGGAATTTAAAGTGTTAGTTGACACCGGTGCAACTCAATCATACATAGGTGAAAAATTCATAAAAACAATAAAAGACTTAGATTATGAAATTAAAAAACCGAAGAATGATACACTAATGGTCGCAAATGGCCAAAAATTAAAAATTATAGGACAAGTTTTAATCCCAATCAAAGTAGGTCATACGGAAAAATACTTATTATTTAGACTGGTACCAAAATTAAGATTGACAGGAGTAGTGGGGACCGATATGATAGAAAGATTAGGTTTGAAAATGGATTACGAGAAAAAGATTTGGTGGTTACCAGAATTATCAAATATTAAGTATGCGATACAATCAAATATTAGTAAAATGCAGGAACCGGTAATAAATGATACAGAGGAAAATAGAAGTAGAGATAATAAGGAAACGAAATTGAAATTTCGAACTAAGATTAGCCTGAGGAACCACGTGCGGGAGAACGAGACAGATTTGCTACAGTGCGAAGTCTCTTCTCCCGTGTCGCCATACACCCCACCCCAAACCTTCCTTACAGGTGATGCACGAGACTCGATCCCGCCAGCACCCCAGCCGGCAGAGAGTGTACGGGGGCATGCAGCCCCACACCCTAAACCCTACAATGCAAGCGACGCAACACTGGCACAAGCCAGCGTGGGCGTCGATAGATTAGATAAACAGGCTAGTAGGCAAGACAATAAACAAGGATAAGAATAAAATAAAGACAGAGAGTGAAATAAATACGAAATTATATACAAGAAATAAAGATAGAAAATTAGAAAAGGAATTTAAAGGCCCATTGGAAGTTAATAAAGAGAAAAAGGATTCTGAATTGAAAACAGTTATCGATAAAACTGAGGAAATAAATGATTCGATAATAGAAAAATTATTCGCAATTAGAAAAAGTAATTAGTATAATTTTAGAAATAATGCGGTAATAAATAATAATATTGCACGCGTAAAAGTAGAAAGGAAGAAAAATTTAGAATTTTTCGAGGAAATTTATGAAGGAATAGTAGAATTAAATGAAGCACAGCAAGTGCAATTAGAAAACTTGATTAGAAGAAAAATAATAGATCAGGGAACAGAATTAAAACCAACACACTTAACTAGTAATAAAATAGATGTCCAGGGATATGAACCGATTAAACAAAGATATTATTATGTATCACCAAAAATAAGAGAATTTATGTATGAGGAAGTAGATAGACTTTTAGAGGAGAAAATCATAGAACCATCTAATAGCGATTGGTCAAATCCTATAGTAATGATAAAAAACCTAATGGTAAATATAGATTTTGTTTGGATTTTAGGAAAGTTAATAAAGTAACAAAGAAAGATTTATATCCAATACCTATAGTGTCTGAAATATTGGACACATTAAGATCAGCAAGGTACATGTCTAAAATAGATCTTCGTTCAGCATATCATCAGATACCGTTGGACGAGGAATCTAAACCAATAACAGCATTTATTGTCCCGGGCAAAGGAATGTGCCAGTTTAAGAGAATGCCATTTGGATTAACAAATGCTCCTGCTACATTCCAGCGCCTGATGGACAGAATAATAACACCAAAATTAAAACCGCATGTATTTTGTTACCTTGATGACATAATTATAGTTTCAAACAATTTTGAAGAACATTTAAAATATTTTGATATTGTTCTAGATAGAATAAAAAATGCAGGTTTAACAATAGGTTTAGACAAATGTGAATTTGGTTGTTCAGAAATAAAATACCTAGGATTTAAAGTAAATGAAAAAGGTTTACAAATAGATGATGATAAAATAAAACCAATTTTAGATTTTCCAAGGACAAAAACGGTCAAACAAATTCAAAGATTAATAGGAATGGCTTCATGGTATAGAAAATTTATTCCGAAATTTGCAGAAATAATAGAACCTCTGCAAAAACTATTAAAAAAGGAAGTAAAGTGGGAATGGACTGAAAAACAGGTACGGGCATTTACGACTATTAAACATCTACTAACGACAGCACCAATTCTTGCCTGCCCTGATTTTGGAAGTCCATTTCAACTCGAAACCGATGCTAGCGATATAGGTTTGGCAGCTGTATTGACACAACATATTAACGGTGAAAATTTTGCAATAGCATTTGCAAGTAGAGGTCTTAATGAGGCAGAACGTAAATACTCTGCTTCGGAAAAAGAGTGTTTAGCAGTAGTCTGGGCAATAAGGAAATTTAGACCGTATCTAGAGGGTTATTCGTTCAAAGTCATCACAGATCACATTGCCTTGAAATGGCTTCATAACTTAAAAAATCCAACAGGTAGATTAGCACGATGGGCTTTAGAATTGTTAGAGTATGAGTATGAAATAATGTACAGAAAGGGAAGTTTAAACCATGTCCCAGATGCGTTATCGAAGTCGAATGAAAATGAAATACAATTTTCAAGTATCTTAGCCAGTATAGTAGAAACCGAGGAAAAAGATTTTAAAGAAATTGAAGATAATTGGTATAAAAATAAAATGATACAAGTTAAAAATGAACCAGAAGAAAATCCAAACTGGAGAATACGTGATAATCAATTATATTTTTATAGACTCGACCCTTTAAAATCAAGCTTAAATTTAGATAGCAACCCGTGGAAATTAATGATTGCAAAAGAATTACGAGAACAAGTTGTAATTGAGAATCATGACAATAAACAAGCAGGTCATTTAGGGATGGAAAAAACTTATGCGAAAATTTCCGAAAATTATTTTTGGCCCGGAATGTACTCTGAAACATCAAAATACGTAAAAGAATGTGACATTTGCCAAAGAATCAAACCGAAAGTAAATAATCAGATGGGTTTAATGGGAAAAAGAATAATTGAAGAACCGTGGACCGTGGTAGCATCTGATATGATGGGTCCGCTACCAATGACAAAGTCAAGAAATCAATATATTCTAGTTTTCGTTGATATGTTTACTAAATGGGTGGAAATAATTCCAGTTAAAAATAAATTAGCATCGACAATTGAAAAAGAATTCCATAAGCGTATAATTTCAAAATGGGGAACACCTAGAATTTTGTTTACAGATAACGGCAAAGAATACATAAATAAATCAATAATTAATTTAACTAAAACTTTTGGAATTAGGCATTCAAAAACTCCTAAATATCATGCGCAAGCTAACCCAACTGAGAGATGTAACAGATCAATTAAAACGGCAATAAAAGCGTACTTGGAAAAAGATCATAAATTATGGGATGAAAATTTAGATGATTTGCAATTTGCGTTAAATACGAGTAAACATTCTTCAACAGGTTTTACACCAGCTTTCTTAAATTTAGGTAGAGAACTCCAACCAATTCAAGCGTTGACTAAAGATTTAGATAGTAAAAGCGAAATTGAATTCCAAGGATCCGAAAAATGGGCTGATAGAATGCAAAAATTAAAAATAATTGGAGAAGAAGTAGTTAAAAATTTAGATACTGCGAACGAAACAAAATCTAGATATTATAATCTCAGACGTAGACCGATAAGTTTCGAAATTGGCGAACAAATTCTAAAAAGCGATAAAACATTATCAAATAAGGGGGAAGGAATGGCGAAAAAATTAAATAAAAATTTTGAAGGACCATTTTTTATTAAAGCAAAGATTTCACCAACAATATTTATGTTAAAGATATTAAAAAGTTTAATATTAAAAAATAGGTTTGAATTTGAATTTTTTCTTTTGAATGGCATACATGTAAATAATTTGAAATTTAACACCACTGATACCGACAAAAGTGATAAAAACAGTTACACCTACAAAAAACAACAGAAACAGAAAAACATTTATTTACAGAAAAATGGACCCAAGACTGACACTCAAATGTAAAGACTGCAGGGAGGAATTGATAGGGAGGGAGGCCTTACTACACCACCGATTCAGACAGTGGTGGGAGCTAGGTCAACCTACCCTCAACAATACGCCAGAGAAAAGGATAGAAGAGGAGAAAAGGAAAAAAGAAGAAATAGAAAGAATTAGAAATGAAGAATTAAGAAGAATAGCCAGAGGAGATAGAGAAGAAGGACGAGAAATAGACAACGCAAGAGCGAGACACGAGGAGAAAGGTCATAAAAAAAAACAGGAAATAGTATCAAAACAGAGACTAAAAAGGGGGCTGCTATCGAGAGAAGATTGGGAAGGGATGATGGTTTGGAGAAGGAACGAGGAAGAAGCAGCCAAAAGGAAAGAAAGGGAAGAAAGAATTAAAGAATTTGAAGAGAGAATGAAAATACAAGAAGAGGAATGGAGGAATAAGAAAAATAACTGATTAAGAAAAGTTGTCAATTATAATTTAATAATAAAGTTTTTTTTGTCTTCCCTTACTGAATCACATACACAACAGAAGAACTTACTCGGAACCCACACAACAGATTAAAATTAAAACGAATTTTTATTATTTTATTTTTATACTTGTCCTTTAGAATGACAAAATTTTAATTAAGATTAAATTAATTTCATTGGAGGAAGCATAAAGAACACAAAGAAAATAAATTAAATACGGCTATAAGAGGCCAAGATAGAGTTCATCAAAATAAAGTAGAATTTAGATATAAGTTACTTTTCAGCAGGAGGTACCAAGGAGTGCGGAATAGCTGAAGAAGATATCGATCGGAATAGAAAAGATTAAAATAAAAAATTAATAGCTAAAAATTAGTGAAAATCGAGGCTTTAAACTTTACATTAGGTTACAACATAAAAGGATGGGAATATCGTCATTGTAGAAGGATGATTCCAGTGACTCTCTACATCGTCCATGACACATACTGTGATGAAATACCGAATCGAATGAAGAATCATCACGTGGTTCCGGATTCGACCAGAACTAAATATATAAAAGGAGGTTGGGTCGAAACAAAGGAAGAATTTAAAAACATAATAAAAATGTCATTCAACAAAGAGGAAATTGAACAAATGGAAGGAAGGAAGACAACACATAACACAGAAAACGAGAGGAAGGAAACCAATGGGGAAGATGATTCGTACATACAACTGGACTTAACGGAAGAGGAATTCTTGTATACATTTAATGAGGAACTAAAAAAGACAGAAGAATTGCTAAAACAATAAACCTCGTTCCAATCAGAGGGGGGGAGGTTGTAACGAAGTTACAAGCACCCCAGTAAAGACGACCCTGTAGGCTTAGAACCAGGAGTGGGGAGAGGACTAACTTCCTGGTTCTAATACCCAAGTCCTCGTCCTCAAGAGTTAGTCTTGTGCTACCTGCACTCAAACCCAGTTGACAAGTGCCCAACCCCTTGTTTCTCTTCACGAAGTGACTAATCCTGAAGGACGACTTTGCTGCCCGGCTCGGGCTAAACGACTTGTAAGTTTGTACTATAAACCCTTTTTATATTTACTTCATTTTTTCCATAATTGACTTCACCCGTTCTCTCGACAATCCGATTCCTTACCTTTCCCTTAATTTGCTGAGATCCCTCACAAAATTTATTAAATTAATAACATTCATAGAAAATAAAATTGTTTGTGAAAAAAGTTCGAAAAAGCGAACGATTTTTCATTAAAAAAAGAATATTTACAATGTTTTTTTTTGCAGACTTCAATGAAGGTTTATAAGAGAATTGAATATATAAACATTTTAATAAATAATAAGTGAAATATTTGGGCCTCGGTATTTCCAAATTTTACTTTGGAGCCATGATCTTTATTTAAAAAAATTATTAATCCACACAGAAAACACACTACCGGGAACTTCCTTGTAAGATATATTTTTTGTGAATAATCCTAGTAGATTATATCTCAGTAGTATAACTATGTTTAAAAATGTGTATTTATGTGTATTTAGAACTTTATAAGTGAGAAATTGAAGTATAATTAAATATCTCATCAGTAACATGTCTCCAAATACAAATTCGGAAACTAAAATTAATTAAAAGAATCCCAAAGAATTAAAAAGAATTCAATAATTTTTTGCGAACCGGGAAATGTCCGGGTATTTCGACCAAGGATTTAAAAAACTTTTAATTTCATTTGTTTCTTTAAATTAATTTTTGTGGAACTTTTCTGATAATTAGAGAAAAACTGTCGAATTAGGGGTTGTAAGGGTTTAAAAATGGTGATTCATTTTTTTCATAGAGTTCTCTAATAAGTAAAGGTAAAAAAAATTGATAGAACAAAAAATATGTACTTCATAGAGATGAACAACTTTTATTGAAATAATTTTCCAATACCAGCAACAATCTTGAAGTAAATCAAGAAAAACATGTCTTTCCCGGTTTTTCGGGTTCATATTTTATACAGCTAGTTTTTAGATAAGAAGGTGAAGAACAGGATCACAAGATCTTTTATTTTCTCAAATTAGTAATTTACTCTACGCCTGACAACTGATATAACCCCTCGTATTAGCCCTTATGTAAAACTCACTTTTAGACATATTAAATAGTATGGTTTTGTACGAAAATATGGAGGAATAAATTCTTTCAAATACAATTAATGTAAATACCATATTTGAAACACTTTTATTCCCTAAGATTTCAAGTCGAAATATATATTGAATTTTCAACGAACAAGAATAATTTTCTTATCAGAAAGACGAATTTTCAACAAAATACATTAATTTTTTACCAAGTAGTTGAATTTTCAACTTATAAAGGATACATTTCTAACCAAAAATGAATAAGTGCAATTTTCAGATAAAAAATCATTTTGAACCAAAAAACGAATTGTCAACAAAAAAATCTAAATTTTAAACCAAAGAGGTGAATCTTGAAAAAATATGAATTCTTAACAAACATGAATTTTCAACAAAATACATTAACTTTCAACACGAAAATATGATCTTTTAACCAAAGAATTAATTTTCTACCAAAAAGTTAAATTTTCATAAAAATAGTTTAATTTTTAACCGAATAGTTGAATTTCAACCAAAATATGAATTTTTAACAAAAAAGTTAATTTTCGACTGAATACTTTAATTTTCTTTAAAATTTTGGAATCCTTAATCAAACCAGACTAATTTTGACTCAAACAGTTACATTTTTTAATCAAACGGATGAATTTAAAACCAAAAAGATTAATTTTCGACCATAAAGACGATTTTTCAACAAAATGCATGAAATACATGAGAATGCCAAAAAGTTGAATTTTCAACTTATAAAGGATAAATTTCTAACAGAAAATGGATTAGCTCAATTTTCAAATAAAAAAATAAATTTTGAAAAAAAAAACAAATTGTCAACAAAATAGTTACATTTTCAACTAAAGTGATAAATCTTTGAAAAAAATGAATTTTCAACAAGAGTTCAATCCAAAAGATGAGTTCTTAACCCAGAAGATTAATTTTCTAAACATGAAATAGTTAAATTGTCAACCAAAGGAGTTGAATCTTAAAGAATATGAATTCTTAACAAACTAGTTCAACTTTCAACCAAAGTCGTTCAATTTTCTACCAAAATGATGAATTTTCCAGCAAAAAGATTATTGCTCTACAAAAAAAGACGAGGTTTCAACAAAATTGTTGAATTTTAAAGCCAAAAGGTGTGTTAACAAAAAAGTTGATTTTCTACCAAAAAGTTAAATTTTCGCATTATTCGATTATTCTTACTGGTACTCAGTTGACTAATAGTCAAAACAAATTGCTTATCTTTTATCTTTTTATTTTATAAATTCATTATAAAAAAAATCGAATAAAATAAAAAAAAATTCTATTATACAATTGTATTGTTTAATTATAATTTATTTAATTCATAATCAATTACACACATAAAAATTTAAGAATTATTGTTTACTTAATATAATAACCGTGAGGGAGATGGTAGTGATTCTATAAAATCTAACTCTACATCTAAAAACTCTAAATCGCTAATTGTACACGCGAGAACTCTACACAATCATATTTATTAAACAAATTGATTATTTTCAATTTCATCTCAATATGGTTATGAATCTTACACTGTAAAATTATATACAAAATAATACTTTAAATTTTGTGAATTTAGATAATCTCTACACAATAAAAAAAAAATTCAACACAATATTTTAATGAATAATTCTTTGAAAATGTAAATTATTTTGTGTACAATTACGGTGTGTGATTTTAGCGTGCTGAGTTTACATTTAAAACATTGAATTTGTTTAATAAATATGCTTGTGTATAGAGTTTTCGCTTGTAGAATTAGCGGTGTAGAATTTGCAAAAGTAGAGTTTCATTTATAGTAGAATTTCTACTGCCCCTTTTTCAAAAGAACAATTTTCTGCATTATTACAAAAATTGGCTTTAGTCAAATAATAGTGTATTTCAAAAAATGTGAGTAATACAATCACAAGGTTATTAATTATTAGTTACTATTACAAATTTGTCACTTGCATTATTCATGAACAGTTAATTTTAATTGCAATATCTTTTCCATAAAAAATGTAGCAGCTAAAAATATTTACTATGAAACAATTACATTTTAATTAAATTCAAGAGTACATCTTATCTTCTACACATTTCCTTAATGCGCAATTTATTCGATTAATTAAAAATAATAATTTTAAAAATCTTTGATATAACATTTTTATTTTATATTTTCAAGTATGTACCGACTGAGTATTGGCTATTCGATGGACTTGTTCGGTGGGAGAAGAGTGCGGGGGCAAAGGAGTTGGTTGGCGCAATATGCGGGTTGAGAGGCATGGGGGGATCGGGCAATTTTCGCCGGGAGCGCCGTCTACAATTAGTTCCTCGAACTATACCCCGTGCCGTATCTAGGCTTATAATATCTTTGAGGCGTCTAACTCTTCAACAAGCGTTAATCAGCATGTCTCATCATCTTCTTCAAGTTCGTTTTCAAAAATTACCTTATTTAAATCACTGATAGCTGAAAATACAGAAATCGCGGATGTTGTTAAATTACATCATTTAAAAACAAATTTAACAGGAGAGCCGGCTCAGCCCCTGAAAAACATTCCGATTACAAACGAAAATTATAAGCGTGCGTGGGATTTGTTAGTGGAACGTTTTGAGAATAAGAGAATATTGATCACTTTTCACTTGTCTATTCTCTTTTCGTTAAAGCCTCTAAAGTCGGAATCGGCTTCGAATTTGAAGGATCTAGTCAATACTGCTGAAGAAAACCTAGAGGCTCTCAACGCGCTTAAATGTCCAGTCGAACATTGGTCTCATTTCTTAGTCTTTCATCTGACCAACTTACTGGACTCACAAACTCGACGTGACTGGGAAACATCACTAGGTGATACGACAGAGTCTCCTTCTTATGATACCTTGCACACATTTCTTGAGGGCAAGGTTCGCACATTGGAGATTCTTGAAGGGAATCCATCTAATATAAGGGATTCTTCCAATTCAAAGTCGAATGAAAAATCGCAGGCATTAAAGTATGGTAAAGGAAACCCCGGGTCGAACAAGAGTTCTGCATCATCATCTCACCTTTCAACAGATCAGAATCAGAATTCTCATCAAGTTCGAAAATGTTTCGGTTGTGGGCAAGCACACTTCTTGATGTATTGCGCTCAATTTAGAGCGATGAATGCAATACAACCAAAGGAATTCGCGGCTAAAAGGAAACTTAGCCTTAACTGTCTGCGTCAACATTCAACAAGCGAATGTCCTTCATCAAGAACGTGTCGATTATGTGATCAGAATCATCACACCATGCTTTATCAAGATGCGACAACATCGAACATCACTCATCAGTCACCTTCAACTCAAGGAGAAGATCGTACATGGTCCAGCGTTCATCATCTCAGCATTCATCATGTGACTCGACCTAGAGCAAAAGGTCTATTACCTACAGCTTTTATCAAGGTCAAGTCAATTAGTGGTGCTTCAGTGTTTGTGCGTGCACTCCTTCATCAGGGTTCTGAAGTGTCTCTCGTATCTGAGTCTCTGTACAACGACTCAAGCTCGCGCGTTCAAGTTGTGAATTAGGTTTGCTAACTATCAGTGTAGGACGTCCCACACCAACTCACGGTGCAGTGTCGTGTATTCTTGCGCCACGTTTCGAATCCGACTTCGAGTATCCATTGGACGCGCTCGTGCTTCCGCGCCTTACTCCATACCTCCCACGTTTCGAAAAGGGCAATGGTAGTTGGTCTCATCTTTTAGGTTTAAATCTAGCGGACCCAGATTTCGGAAACTCAAGAGTGATCGTCGTGATCATTGGAGCAGACGTTTGTCCTTATCTGCTTCTTCCGAACATAGGGAAAGGTCCCTTCGTTACCTACGTGGTGTGCAAAAGTTTTGGGCCAAACATATTTTTGACTATACATATATAGTAAATAAAAGCAGCTAAGAAAGATTAAGTACATGTGAGTTATTAGTATTTTATTGAACTACAAAATTATGAAATTTATACATTTTTAATCAAGATTGCTGACAATTTGTTCCACAATGTTTTTTATGATGGTGTTCAAAAATAATGGGCCACGCTTATTTTATAGCTTTATCAAAAAGTAAACGTTTATAAAATCAAGAAAAAAGTCATTATATCGTTTCTTAATAACTAATACTTAGTAGCCATACCCTTTGCAGCAATTACAGCAGCACATCGACGAGGCATTGAATCAACTAAGCGCTGAACGTAGTCCTTTGGTATTCTTCTCCATTCTTCCTCCAGATTTTGCCATAAAGCAGCTTTGTTCGGATGTTTTTTTGTTGCAACGTGAATTCCAAGTGCATCCCACAAATTTTCGATGGGATTTAGATCTGGGGATTGAGCTGGGTGATCTAAAAGCTTCACTTTTTGCACTTTCAAAAATTCCTGAACCAGCTTTGACTTATGTTTTGGATCATTATCTTGCTGAAAGATCCAATCTTTAGGCATATTTTTCTTGGAATATGGCAACAATTTTTCAGACAAAATGTCTCCATACATAACACTATCCATGATGCCTTTAATCTCGTGCAATGGGCCTACTCCTCGCAAAGACATAGCTCCCCAAACCATGACTGACCCACCCCCATGTTTAACTGTTGGAATTTGATATCGGGAATCGTATCTTGTGTTTTTCGGACGTCGAACATACTTTTTTCCGTCACTTCCAAACAGATTAAATTTTGATTCGTCAGAAAAAGTACTTTACTCCACTGCTTTGGAGTCCAGTGTTGGTATTTTCGTGCGAATGTCAATCGGGCCTTCTGATTTTTCTTGCTGATCAAAGGCTTTTTAACACCAACGCGTCCAAATAGTTCTACATCATTTAGACGACGTGATACCGTGCTCCTACTCACACTGACGAGGTTTTCATCGTGGAGTTCTTGAGCAATTTCAGATGCAGTTTTCTTGGCATCCGTGGTAGATTTGCGTTTAATCATTTTATCAACACGTATAGTCATTTTCCGTGGTCTACTAGATTGTGGAAGGTTCGATAGGCACTTGGTAGTGGTAAATTTTTCGATTATTCTATTCGCAGTACTTATACCAATTTTTAATAAAGCGGCAATTTCGCGCGATGCCTTTCCTTGTTCAGAAAGGTTTATCACGGCTTCCCGAATTTGATAATTTGTATGCTTCGGCATATTGACCTTAAAATGACTTGATATAATGCGTGAAACACTTGAAGAATATAAAAAAACCAAGTAGCGGACCAGGTGCAGATCTCAGAAATATATAAATACAGTGGCCCAATACTTTTGCACACGTAAATATATAATATAAACGATAGAACCGGTAAACGTTTCTTTTCAAAAGCTGTTTCCCACCTTATTGTATAGCACAAACAGTATACCTGGTTTGTATATAAATATGTTTTCTTAAGTTAGCCTTTTAGGAAATATTTCAGAAAAAAATGTGGCCCAAAACTTTTGCACACTACTGTAAATCAACTAAAGAGCCTTCTTCAGTACTAGGAATGCATGTTTTTGTGCAAAACACCGTAGTCTTTGACCTTCAAAGGGTTTGGGAGGAACAAGAGGTTCCATCAAAGTCTATACTGACGTCTGAAAAACAGGAATGTGAGGATTTCTTCGTGTCAACTCATTCACGTACTCCTGAAGGACGCTATGTTGTTCGTCTTCCGATGAAGAAAGATATTTCATCATTCGGCAATTTTTTTCGGTCAGCCTTCCGGATGCTTCAGCGCATGGAACGTCGCCTCGCGAGTGACGCTTCTTTCTTTAGGGCCTATGAGGAATTTGTCAAGGAATACGAAAGTCTTGGCCACATGGTGCCTGACACTGAGTCTTCTATTCGTCGTGATTCTTCTCGCTCCTTTCATCTTCCACATCATAGGGTATTGCGTGAATCAAGCGCTACTACCAAGTTGAGAGTCGGACTTGCATGTTGGTGGCGGAAGTGAGAACGTGTTTAGTGACA
>CAKNYM010045631.1:0-16705 GCA_932195095.1 Andricus curvator | reverse complement strand
CTATATTAGTGAAGTAAAAAGAACTATAATCAAAATGACTCTAACAGAAGGTATATGAGTTGGTTAAGAAAAACAGCATGGAGAGAGAGAAGACAGCAGGGGAAGAGAGAATAAGAGAGACAAGGTTTAATGGGAACTATGTGTGGATTATGCCAAGGGCGAGAGCGCAATATTTGTGTGAGAAAGGAGAGAAAGGAAGTCAGGAGCTTATAGCGAGGATGAGATGTGGGTGCATGGAGGTTTTCAATAGGTTCTGGCTCGCTAGGGAAAAGAGGATGTGTGAACTATGTGGGAAGGGGGAGGCAAGAGTGGAGCACTGGTTGGAGGAGTGCTTGGAGGTGGAAAGGAGTGGGATAAGCATGGAGGTATTGATGCATGAAAGGGGGGACAAAAGGGCAGTAGCATGGGTGAAGGGAGTATTGGGTAAGATGGAGAAGAAGAGAAGGAAGGAGGAAGAGGAATGGAGAAGGAAAGATTTAAATAGAGGAGGAAGTAAATATACGTAATTGTAAATATTGTAAATAGTAGATAAGTATTAGGTATTAGTCGCGGAGGCAGAGTTTGGTAATGCGAAGCAAGCAAGAAAGTAGGGACATGCGAGCGAGGCGAGGCGAAGCGAAGAAGGCAATGCGATAAAAGCGAGCGGCGTTAGATATAAGGTGTGGAAGGATGTTAGTTTTAAGGGTTAGTTGTAAGAAAATTCTGTGAAAAATCGAAGTGTAAGCAAGTCAATTTTTTAAGGCCAGCAGGCTAAAAAATAAACGTTTATCTACTAAGTTGAGAGTCGTCTTCAATGGATCTCAGAAGACTGAAGCTGGAATTTCGCTCAATGAATGCTTGCACACTGGAGCCACACTTCTCCAAAATCTACTCGACATTTTGCTTCGATGGAGGTGTTTTCGTATAGCTCTCTGTGCTGACGTAAAGAAAATGTACCGACAAATCCAGGTACACGGAGACGACCAGGATCTTCAACTTATCCTGTGGAGAAAATCGCCAAATGATTTAGTTCAAACGTTTCGTCTCACCACAGTTACTTACGGTTTGTCTTGTGCTCCTTTTCTTGCACTCCGTTTCATTCAACAACTCGCCCTTGATGAGGGTCAAAATTATCCAAAAGCAGCTGAAGTTGTACATCGAGGGGCATACGTGGACGACGTAATCACAGGTGCAGATAACTTCGAGGAGGCAATTTCTTTACAGAATCAATTACATCAACTTTTCACAGCGGGCGGCTTTCCTCTTCGCAAGTGGATGTCAAGTGATTCCGATCTACTGGAGAAAATTCCAGACGATTTTTGAGCTTCGTCTCAGCCTCTGTCCTTGGAATTCCAGCAATTGGTTCATATGCTGGGCCTCTCTTGGAATCCTCTACGACATGTGATAACTTTCGACGTCCAATTACCAGCCTGTCCAGATGTCATCACTAAACGTAGCGTTTTGAGTCAGATAGCTCAACTGTTCGATCCGCTAGGATGGTTGAGTCAAGTTGTCATAACAGCTAAGATACTTATTCAAACTCTCTGGCTTTTAAAGATCTCCTGGGACCATCCTCTTCCGAACGAGGTTCGCCAACGCTGGCTTGCATATCGAGATGGTCTTCGTAACATATCCTCAATCGAAGTACCTCGTTGGATAAAATTCAGTTCATCTTCTGGTTCCTGTGAACTGCATGGATTCTCTGATGCTTCGGAGAGAGCCTTCGCCGCAGCAGTTTATCTTCTTGTGACCTCTGATTCTGATACGAAGTCAGTTTCGCTGTTAACTTCGAAAACTAAGGTCGTTCCCTTGAAACAGGTATCCCTACAACGCTTAGAACTGTGTGGAGCAGTTCTTCTCGTTCGACTTGTGCATCACGTTCAGCAGACACTTTTGTTGGATGTTCCCATTTATCTATGGTGTGATTCAACAGTCGCGCTATCCTGGATTCACGGACATCCCACAAAATGGAAGACCTTCATCGCCAATAGAGTTTCCGAAATCCAAACTACACTATCATTAGCAATTTGGCATCACGTTTCTTCATCAAGTAACCCTGCTGATTGTGCTTCAAGAGGTCTCTCTGCCAAGGAGCTATCATCATTTTCTCTTTGGTGGCAAGACCCGAATTGGTTGCTGTTTCCAGATCTTTGGCCACGAATTCCATCATCAGTTAATCCTGAAGTGGATTTGGAAGAGCGAACACTAAAAGTTCATAATAAGAGTTGTGTTCCAGCTATGTGGGTGCTTCTCCGTCGCTACTCTTCTTTGGATGAACTTCTACGAGCGACTGCCTGGTTACAACGATTTATCCAATATTATTTTCAGCAATCCTATTTAGAGTCATCATTCCTTTCACCTTCAGAACTTCAGCAAGCTCGCCTAGATTCGATTCGACACGAACAGCAATTCTATTTTGAAGCAGACATCAAGGCTCTATCGTCAGGAAGGTCTCTTCCTTCTAAGAGCAAGTTAGGTCGTTTAACACCTTATTTAGATTCCCAACAACTGCTTCATGTAGGAGGTAGGTTGAAGAATTCAGCCTTGGATCCTGATGAGAAACATCCTCTCATTCTCAGCTCTGAATCAACGCTGACGAATCTTCTTATTGATCATCATCATCGACGTTGTTTTCATGGTGGTGTCCAGCTCACTCTCGGAACCTTGAGGCAAACGTACTGGATTCTACGTGATCGATCGGTCGTGAGGGCCTTTATTCATCGATGTTTACCATGCCTACGACATCGATCTGTAAAGCCTCAACAATTGATGGCAGACCTTCCAGCAATTCGCTCTACTCCGAGTCGACCGTTTCTACATACTGGCGTCGATTATTCTGGAACCGTTCACTTGCGAACAACTAAGGGTCATGGTTATCGATCATATAAGGGCTACATCGCAGTCTTTGTTTGCTGTTCTACTCGAGCTGTCCATTTGAAAGTTGTCTCAGACTATACGGCTGATGCCTTTCTAGCTGCCTACTACAGATTCATTTCTCGATGTGGAATTTGTGCTACCTTGACCAGCGATCAAGGTACAAACTTCGTCGGAGCAGACGTCAAACTTAGAGCGATGGTTTCAGCAGCTTCAAAGGAGTCAACCCTTTTAGCTTCGTGTCTCGCTTCGTATGGCACAGAGTGGCGATTTAATCCACCAGGTGCGCCGCACTTTGGGGGAATTTGGGAAGCGGCAGTGAAGTCAGCGAAACACCACCTTCGGCGAGTCATCGGAGATACTACCCTTACATACGAAGAAATGAGCAGATTTCTGGTTCAAGCAGAGGCCTGTTTAAGTTCAAGACCTCTTCAATCCCATGTCCGATGATCCTGATGATCTTACGGTTCTTACTCCAGGTCATTTTTTGATTGGAGAATCTCTTAACAGTATCCCTGAGCCAAGTTACACTGACATTGCCTCGAATCGCTTATCTCGATGGCAATTATTACAACAAATGCGTCAGCATTTCTGGAAACGTTGGTCCTCGGAGTATCTGAAAGAGCTTCAACCTCGTTCGAAGTGGAGGACTCCTTATCCATCACTTGAAGTTGGTGACCTCGCTTTTATCCGTGATGAAAGTTCCCCACCCACAAAGTGGCCCTTAGGTCGCGTCGTTGAGCTTCATCCAAGTCTTTTACCAAGGTCGAAGGGAAATGTTTAGATCTCGGCTTAAAGTGCCGTGTACTTTCTTTTCGGTTGTGTTGTTGTTTCAATTTATTAATTTCTGTCTTGTTCTGTTAATGACAGTTTTAACCACTTAATTATCAGATCGTCGTTAGAAATTTGTAATCAGTTTTCTTCTTAAAATGTTAATCTTTATTGTCATTATCAAATTATTATTTTTTCAAATAAACTGTGTGAATCTTTTTAATTTTCTCCCAACAAAGCGTGCGGAATGTTCGGAAATGACTGATATAATTTATTAAGTGCATTGTTTTATTCTTATTTCACTTACTTAACATCGACTTTTCATTTTAGACTTTAATTCCATATGTTTACATTTTAATGGAATTCTAATTTCAAAGTGTTATCGATTTCTTCTTTTATCCTTATTCTGCTATCGTTGAGTCATATTCCTTCAATTAGTGAGAGCCTTTCGTACCTTTTGTAAGCGAATTTAGTCGTCGTCCGAACATTAAATTGAGAAATTGTCTCGTCGTTTCGGTAGACAAGTTCAAATTTGTTGTATATCAATTTTAGAAATGATTTAAATATAGACAAGTTCAATTTTTTGAGCAATTTTGTTAACATTAACATATTTCAGTTGTATTATTTATTCTCAGTGACCTGTCCTTTTAATGTACTTTTCGTCAAGAACGTTTATAAACGTTGCATCTTTTTTTCTCACAGAAACTTCTCTCGCTCGCGAACAACGTTGATTTAAACCCTTCACTTGTACAATCCTGCTACAAGGAGTACATACCAGGTTAATTCGGGGTATTTCGTAGGATTATTAACGACGGCAGAGCTTGCGAGCACGCGAAGTACCAACACCTATCATGCACCGAAGGTGACCATGCAACGTATCTAAGAAGGACTTATACTCTCGAGTGCCGATGAAATAGCTATCTTAAAATAACACTGAAGTTAAATTGTTAATAAAAACACTGAATTTAAACGGAAGTGACAATCCCACCGCTGCCACCAAATCAGCTGCCACGTCCCGAGCAAAAGGCAAGGGTAGTATGGAAAATAGGATAAGGCAGAGACCATTGTGCTGATTATTTCACGTTCGTAAGACCTGACCAATTATTTGTTTGTGGGTTTGTGTGTCACTTATCAGCCCTACGCTGACTGTGTCAGATTACAGTGTTTAAATGAGTGAGAGATAGTTGCTTCAACAATTAGTTTATTATGAAGAATAAGAACAAAGTTAAGAGTTACATAAAATAAACTTACGTGTACCTTTCTACGCTTGAAAGGGCAAGAGAGAGTATGGTTGTCGCTTGCGTCTCTATATTCGGAAGACAACAGCAAGATCTTCTCGCAGAGTTAGTTTGGGTTGTAGCGAGAGAATTCACGATCACAATTAACCCGTAGAGCGATACACGGTCCTACACAGCTACCGAAGCCACTCTGAGTTATTTTTACGGATGTATAACACTGCGGACACTACCCGAAAATAGACTCATACGACGACCGAAAGTCTTAGCCTGAGGGACTTAGTCCAAGACTCGAACACGTTAACTATTTTAAATTGAACTTGAAAGTGCGTGACTTAATCAGAGTGTTTCTTCGGTCACAATGAGATAGAAGCCGTAACTTTGTCAAAGTGATTCGTTATTCGTAGATCGAAGTGAACAGTATGACTGCCGAGAACGTAAGACGATTTACAGGAATGAATCTGGGGTTTATATAGTTCCGCGTCCCCATGCTAAAGCTAGGATTTACAATTATGAGCACGTTCCTTTAACTTTCTGAAATGGCACGCTCCTTCAATTTTCTGAAATGGCACGTTCCTCTAACTTTCTGAAACGGCACGTTCATTACTGGAATCGGGTGATCGATGATATTGATACCTCGCGGTGAGTGACTCAAACGACTAATGCATCTGCTTTGCTAGAAATCTCGGTTTGCGTTTCAAATCTTGCCCTCTCATGAACAGTTATTCTGTATGCTACTTATCCTTATTTCTATGTATATAGTTAGACGCCTTTGGCTACTACCTTGTCTGACTATATACCGGTTCTTCCACTGAGTGGGTTATACACTTATAACAATTACGATGCATATATTTGTATTGCTAAAGTTATTATTTAATTCACACACACGAGTGTATTCATACTCCATATGTTTGAATTTGACTTTGTTATTGCTTAGGTTTCGGATTATTAGGAATATGCATACATTCGTATGTTATTAAATATACTTAATTATTTTACAGCGGTAGAGTCTGCAATTACAATCTCTCATTAACCGAACGTATGCTAAGTTATCGGTATCCTACGAGTCTGCACCCTCCTGTGGTATCGCACTGCTCATTACCTTGAGGTCTCTACTTTATCATCAGCGGCGCGCTTCCTATGGTTAGGTATACAATTTGATGACTTAATTATGCGCTTGCCACAAGAATGCCATTTTTATCTTTAGGGTTGTTTGGAAGTTGTGCTATATTCGCAGGTGGTTCAAATATGGTTTGGATGTTGTGTTTGTTGAGAATTCTTCCTATTTGTTCTGTAATACCTTGAATGTAGGGCAGGATGGTGGTCCTTTTTCTCTCTCTTTCTTTAGTAGGTTATGTTGACTTGTTTTTTTTTAGTGTATTTTCTTATTTCTTTATCAATTTGTTTGTTTGTGTAATCGTTTTGTATTAGGATTTGTTTAACATTTTGTAGTTCCTTTTGTAAGCTATCTTTATCTGTTATGGAGACAGCTCGGTATACAAGGTAGTTGCTGACCGATTGCTTTTGAGATGGGTGGTGGTGGGAGGAAGCATGTACGTATATGTTTGTATGGGTGGGTTTTCTGTAAACTTCATGTCCTAATGTGTTATCAGATCTTTTGTAAGCTAGTACGTCCAAGAAAGGTAATTTTCCGTTTTGTTCAATTTCCATGGTGAACTGGATATTAGCGTGTAATTGATTGATGAAATCGAAGAACTTGTGTAGTTTATCTAGTCCATGTCTCCAGATGACAAAAGTGTCGTCAACGTAACGGCACCAAAATTCCAGTTTAAGCTTGGATTTGTTAAAGATTTTAGTTTCTAGATTTTCCATGAAGATGTTGGCTATTACAGGTGAGATTGGAGATCCCATTGCTGCTCCTGAGGTTTTTTTTGTAGAATTGGTTATTGAAAGAGAAGTAGGTATTAGTGAGACAGTGCTCTATCAAAGGTGTAAGATTGGAGGGGAAGTTTGCAAAGGATTTAATAATATCGATTGTATCAGAGATTGGTACTTTCGTAAAGAGAGATACTACGTCGAAACTCACTAGGATGTCTTGGGGTTGAATGTCAATCTGCTGTATCTTTCTGATGACGTTAAAGGAGTTTTGGACGTGTGTAATAGAGTTTCCTGTGAAAGGATTCAGTTTTTTGGGGATAGAGCGTGCTAGGTTGTAAGTTGGTGAGTTTATTGCGCTGACGATCGGTCTGAGTGGAATGTTATTTTTGTGGATTTTTGGGAGTCCGTAAAGTGTTGGAGAGATGGGATTAGTAGGTATTAATTTAACATATATATTGATTCGCTGTCAAGTTTTGAGTCTTTTCGAAGAGTTTCTGTTTTGCTGACTATTGTTTTTGTGGGCTCTTTTTTAAGTTTTTTATATGTATCGTCAGTGATAAGGCCCATGATTTTGTTGTTATAGTCTTCTTTATTCATTATTACTGTTGTGTTGCCTTGGTATGCGGGTAATATTATGATGTCTTTATTCTGATTGAGTTCTTTAATTGCTGTTTTTTCGTGTTTTGTTAAGTTTTAGGAGGGAAGTTGGGCTTGGCGCAATATGTTGGCCGTCCTACGCTGTATGTCATTCGCTTTTTCGGGTGGAAGGGTATATATTGTGGATTTCAAATTACTGATGATTTCTTCTTTCGGGATTTTGGAGGAAGCTACTGCAAAATTATGTCCTTTAGATAAGGCTGAAATCATTTAATTGCTAAGAGGATGGTTAGAGATGTTTTTTACTGTGTTAGTTAATGGTGCGTGCCTTACTGGAAGTAATTGGTCAAATTTTATTTTTTGTTTCTGAGATGAAAGATCTTTAATCCGTTGGGATTGGTCAAATGATATGCAGTCCAATGTAGACCAAATGTCAAATCTGAGAGTTTTTGATAGGAAAAGGTGAAGTTTTAATAGTTTTTTGGAGGTAGTGTGCAAGGCAAATTTTGTATGTTGTATTCTTTCTTTCAAGAGAAGCAAACTTGTTTTATGTAGAATTGATTTGGATTAAGATGTTCCCAAATATTTTTTCAACTGTAGCAATTTTGGGACGATGTTATTATCCCTACACCGTTTTAAGAAAGCTAAAGATGTTAGTAGCTTAGCTTGAAAAGACCTGAGCTTACTAAAAGTGTTAGCTTTAGGAAGAAAACTCTCACCGTAGAGTTCTTTAATAATAGATTTAATGCTTTCACGATGATTCATTATACTAATTATAAAATTTGAAGCTATTTTGGGTTTCAATTGTGTGCGAAACTATGAATCTTGCCGACGTTTCGTGAACATTGCAGTTCACTTCTTCAGGGCTGACCTGAAACTAAATTTTCAGGTTATGTTGTTCTTATATATGTATTCTCTACGATGCCTGTGATTGGCCAGAGCACCCCATGGTGGGGACTTGTCGAACTTGGTTAGCCAATCATATCGATACAGGACATAGCATTTTATTTGACAAAACAACCGTCATCGCAAAAACGTACAATATTTTTCCAAGAAAACATAGAGAAGCAATCGAAATCTTAAGACACCCTAATAACATCAATAGGGACAATGGTTATAATACCAATCCGATTTAGCTTTCCGTCCTCCCGGGTTTAAAAAAGAAAAAGACTTGATGGGCCAATCAAGTTCGAACAGTCCCGACCATGGGGTGCTCTGGCCAATCACAGGCATCGTCGAGAATACATATCTAAGAACAACATAACCTGAAACTTCACATCCACTGTTCAAACTATTTAGTTGGAAATTTATGTAATTTTTTCTGAGATTTCAAGTCGAAATATACTGCATGTTCAATAAAATACTGGAATTTTCAACCAAAAAAGATTAATTTTCAACAAAAGGGTTGAGCTTTCTAGATAAAAAGTCGAATGTTTTAGAAAACATTTTTCTTTTAAATCCCAAAAGATGAGCTTTCAAAAAAAAAGTTGAAATTAACCAAGAAAGATAGTAGATAGACAGAGGCGTTAATGGACCAATTAGTATTAGGCGTGTCTGTGTGAGCTGAACATGTGTGTGTTTGTGTGTGTGTGTGTGAGGTTGAGCGTATGAGGTATGCATACATCTGTGTTTCCGTGTGAGACAGATAATGCCTTCCTACCATACGGACATCGAGAAAAATTCTGTAGCATAGTGTTACATATCCATGATCATATTAGATATTCTAAGTCATATTTACCAGAGGGCTACTGATCCGGGGGACTGAACTATTTTTTACAAGACGGGCTAATAAGCCATTTTAGATTTATAGTACATGTGTATGCCTACCTGATTCTCTCTGTGTTGTGTGACTGTGTGAGGTTGAGAGTGCGAGGTGAGCATACGTATGTGTCCGTGTGAGAGACTGTGAAATTTCTCCCTACCATACCGGCATTGAGAATATTCTGCAGCACAGTGGTTCATGTACGTGCTAAGCTTCTAGAACATTCTACAGCTGACATCACAGAGTAATATTGCAGAATTCTGAAGTCATGTAAACAGCTTCAAGGTTATTTCTTATCTCAAGCATGTCGCGTAAATACTTTCAAGGTTATATTTTTGCTTTGTCCTGTCAGTTTCTACTGCATTATATAGTTACTGCAAGAAAAACAAGGATGATTTATTGCCTCCTTAGAGATAGCATATTTATTTAATGCGCAAAAAGGTGCAGGTGTACAGATGAAATTTGATACAGAGTGCTATGCATGACATCCTGTTTTGTCTATAAATTTGATTTATTGCTTCCTTATGCATTTAGTAATTAAAAAAATCCTACCTTTATTTAAGACGAAAAAGATGCAGGTGTCCAAGTGTAATCTGATATGAGGTAAGTATGTCATTTTGTTTTGTCTATAAAATTTGATTTATTGCATTCTTTAAATGACAAATTTAAGACAAAAGTTAATTAAAGCATATTTTACCCACGTTAGCATGTAGATTTAATTTTATCAACAAATGAATGGTTTAATCTTTTTTTTTATAAACAAAATATCTTTCAATAACTAAAATGGAATGTTGTTTACAGCTTGGAATGTTATTTTAATACTTTTGTTTTCCCGAACGTGTTGATTATAATATATAACGTTCTAGAACTCCAGGATACCCTGGCGGACCGAACGAACGGAGCGGATACGCTACAGCGTATCCTCACAGTATCCACATCGTATCCTCTCCGTATCATGCAAGAAAAACTCATTAAAAAGGAAGATGAACATTTCACTTGTTGAAATTCGGATTCTACGTGAAATTTTGCGTTAAAAGGTCACGGAGTAATCGCAATAGTTTTTCTTGCAACATTAAAAACTTTTAAAAAATATAATACTTATCGATAACGTGGGCTGAAGGCGACTTCAAATGCATCGTCGATGGATAACGCCGATTAACTGCTACTGAACGACGATGCGTTTGAAGTCGCCTTCAGCGCACGTCATCGATAAGTATTATATTTTTTAAGAGTTTTTAATGTTGCAAGAAAAACTATTGCAATTACTCTGTGACCTTTTAACTCCAAATTTCACGTAGGATCCGTATTTCAACAAGTGAAATGTTAATCTTTCTTTTTTAATGAGTTTTTCTTGCATGATACGGAGAGGATACGATGTGGATACTATAAGGATACGCTGTAGCGTATCCGTTCCGTTCGTTCGGTCTGCCAGGGTAAGAAGGAAGATAAAAAAAATTGGAATTAAAAATAATATAGGTAAGAAAGTGTCTAAGGCATTCCTTATGGTAGGTCATATGCCCGGGATTCTTATCGCTTTATTCTGGTATCGAGTAGCGAGCGAGGACGAGAGATAACGTCCAGATTTGTTTAGACGTTTTGTTTTAGAAACATTTGATGCACTGACCATCTGAGTCTGCATACATTTCTTTAGACTCTGCTTTCGTTCTCTAGAGATCACTTCTTTCTTACTGCTCGCAAAAAGTTCGCTTTCTTAGTCGAACCACAACGTTTGATAATCATTCTTTTGCAACCTCTCAACGAGGTATATGTAACAAGATACTGAAAACAATTTTGAGACTCGAGAGGTAGATAAGACGGCGTGCATTTTATTTAAGGCTTTTTTCACAGACGTTCTGTAACTTATAGATATGTTGAGGGTTCACTGCCCGGCGCTTTTTATGTCATATAAAAAAAAACACTTGATATTAAATCACATACCTCTTTTATTCACAGCTATATGCTCGTTTTTCATCTCTCATTTAGAAAGGCCATTTTTGCCTATTACACGTTAAAGAGTTAAAATAAATATAAAAAAATAAGCTAAATACAAAATTAATAAAATAGAATATTTTGAAATTTTTGCAATCATCCACTAAAGCTACTGTATAATATATTTTATAGAAATCAAGGATGATTTATTGCTTCCTAGCTAACTAATTTAATTCAGTGGTCAACATTTTTTTGTCTATGATGTTGAATCGTTTAGAACTTTGAAACAAAAAGGTAGAAATATTACTATCAGAGACCATAAAAACCTACCTTACCGATATTCAACAGCTGTAGTGCTTAGTTTCCAGAATATTCTACATGACATCATCAAATATTACTGCGCAATTTTTTTCGTAAACAAGTTCAAAGTTATTCTAATGACGTAGAATCTTCTAGAACTTTGCTGCATAATATGATGCAATATCTGGCAACATTGCGCAAAAGTCTCCAGAAATTTGGCAATGGGGGTAAGCGTCTATAAAAGGAGCTATTTAGTTTCTAGAATATTCCTAATGATGTCATCAAATTCTACTGCGCAAT
The DNA here is from genome assembly GCA_932195095.1 of Andricus curvator. Taxonomy (NCBI): domain Eukaryota; kingdom Metazoa; phylum Arthropoda; class Insecta; order Hymenoptera; family Cynipidae; genus Andricus; species Andricus curvator. Next base: position 5,119 of record CAKNYM010045631.1, on the reverse strand, counting down.
TTTTTTCGTAAACAAGTTCAAGGTTATTTTCAATGACGCATTACATTTTGCGTTGCAAAAAAAATTATATTCCAAACGTGTCGATTATAATTTAGAATCTTCCAGAACTTTGTTGTATTATATGATGCAATATCTGGCAAAATTGCGCAAAAGTCTCCAGAAATTTGGTACAGGGGGTAAACGTCTATAAAAAGAGCTACTTCCTCTTGAGCTCCTCAGTCACAAATAAACCTCCATGCAAACGATATTAGCAAGTTACAGTGAAGTTTAGTTCTAAACTAAGCCGCTGTGTGGCGCATTAGGTGCAACGTCTTCTCGCAAGAGAAACTAATTCTCACGGATATAAATAATAGGTAACTGTCGACTGCAAATCCAGTTTGTCACTGCATCAGCACCGATCAACACTGTATCAGCTCAATTTTTTTTTCAAGTGTTTTGTGTGATTTTTAATTATCATAATACGTGAATAATAGTAACCAGACTACAAAGCAGGTGTTTTGTGATCGATTGCCAGCTTCAAAGTAAAAAACAATTATAAAAAAGAAAAAAATTTGTGTGTGATAAAACCAGGGGCATGACACGATTATTATTATTATAGTTCCCAATTCGACTCAGCGGGAAAAATGCGAAACTGCAGCGCTGATCGCCTTTCGCCCAATTATCTTGTTTAAATTTAAATGAAATATTAGAATTCATGAATTTTTTCGATTATATTCACATCTATAAAATATTAATGCGATATAAACATCTGCTTTTTAGTTATGAATTAAACATATATCGGTTACGTTTAAAAGAAGGAGTAATTTATGATAAAAATATTTGATAATTTTGTTATCTTTATATTTATATTATGCACTGTGATTATGTATACCTAAACTTGTAAAATAACACGTAAACTAGTAAAATACCGACGTTCAACAGAGGGAATTTACCAAAATAAAGGAAAAATTCTAAAACTTTTTATAAAATTGTTACGTTAGGCGGGTTACGCGCAAAAAGATTTCAAAGGTTATATTTTGACATCGGATGTTGACGCGTCCATTTTGGATATTTTGACACTTATGAGTCTTTTGTCAAAATTCAAACACAACATTTTGGCGAAAGGCGATCAGCGCCACAGTTTCGCTGTTTCTCCGCTGAGTCAAGCTGGGAACCAACTTCCTATAGATTGGAATGGCTGGCGTGACATACCCCTGGATAAAAATCAATTGTTTTATTGAGTGCACTTGTGTGTCTACCATTAAACAAAATGAATCGCGAACATAGTAAACAAGTTATTTCAATCATTGAGGAAGCATATAAAGCTTTAATAGATGATGCAAGAGTTGACAAAATTAGAAAATTGTTCAATTTTGGCACTGGGAAGATTATATTGCTGTACAAAATTCTAAGGTATAATAGAAATTTATTTGTTGGAGAAAAAACACATATTCAAACGACGATAGGCATTTTGAAAGCGTACAATAAAGAAATAAAACAACTGAAAAAGAAAGGACAAGGTCATGATAATAATTCAAATAAAAAGAGAGATAGGATACAATGGGAAGATTTTGACTCAGCTTTTAAGATTAGAATAAGGACAGGTTGTGTAATTAACTTAAAGCATAAAGATCTTAAACATTTTTTGAAGGATGCAAAGTCAATGATCGTTCGACGAATTAAAAATATTAAAAAAAAGATGGGAATTCAAAAGCAAACGTTGCCTTTGCAGTAAAATTTAAAGCATTAGTAAACGGTGAAATGGTTGAAGATATAAGGTTCATTACTACTGTAAATGACAAGATTTTACCATCAACAGATATTGAAGCATGGTATAATGAAAAGGTTTTGGAACAAATTTTAGTAAAAGTTGAAGAGTTACAAGAAACATATTCTGGTTGGTCATTGTCTGAAATTATAAACCTAATGGTAAATTTCAATAGATATTTACCAATAAATTCAAGTATATCAACTTTTATTAATTTACCAAAATATATCAGAGATAAAAAAGCTGTTGTAAATATCCAAAATAATGATGTTTATTGCTTTTTGTGGTCAGTAATGGGAGCTCTTCATCCTGCGAAAGATCATGTATCTCGCGTCACTTCCTACCCGTATTTTAATTCAGAACTCAAACATGATGGGATCTCGTTCCCTATAAGTCTTGAAGAGATTCCAAAATTTGAAAAAATGAACGGGTTGTGTATAAACTTTTATGGTATAGAAGATGATCACAAAATTAAGAGGGGAAAAATGTTACCATTGTATTTAAGCAAACAAAAGTCAGACAAGCCCACAATTTACCTTTTGATGATTGAAAATAGAAATATTTACTTGAACCATTCCAATGAAAACGAATTAAATGGCAGTAATCCAATATACCACTTCGCTTTGATTAAAAACCTATCCCGTCTAGTAAAATGTCAGTTTACAAAAGATAGCAATCGTACATTTTTGTGTGACAGGTGTCTCTGTCACTTTAGGTTTGAAAAATCTTTACAGAATCATAGATTGGATTGTAAAAACATCAACCAATGTCGAATGATATTGCCTAAGGACTATGAGAGAATTTTGAAATTAAAAAATTATAGATTTAAGGAAAAAGTTCCGTTTGCTATTTTTGCCGATCTTGAGTGTTTCTTGCAAGAAACTCCCGATATTCAGTCAGGTACAGGACCGTATCAAAAGCATGTCCCCCACAGTGTTGCGTATTATTTACATTGCAGTTTTGATGATTCTCTTTCAAAGTTCGAAATTTATCGTGAAAAAGATTGCATAGAGTGGTTCATGAAAGAATTACATGAAATTTCTGAAAATATCAATTCTTATTTAACAAATATTGTGCCAATGGAGAAACTGACTCCAGAGCAAGAAATACAGTTTCTGTCTGCTCAAAACTACCATATATGTGCAAAACCGTTTAAACAAGATGACATAAGACATCATGACCACTGTCATTTGACGTGCAAGTACCGTGGTCCAAGTCATCAGGGCTGTAATGCAAATTACAAAGATTCGCACACTGTACCAGTCGTTTTTCACAATTTTATTGCCTGTGAATGAGGAAAAATACATCTCGTTCACTAAATATGTTGCTGGCACAAAAGTAAATCTTCGGTTTATAGATTCGTTTCGTTTTATGCCGAGTAGCCTTGAAAAATTATCTTCTTATTTGGGAAATGATGATGAAATAATTACTCTCAAACATTGTAAGAATTCCGAGGAATTTCCATTATTAGTCAGAAAAGCAGTATTTCCTTATGACTATATTGAGGATTGGGAAAAACTGAATGAGCAACAGTTACCTCCTAAAAGCGCATTTTATTCAAAATTAAATAATGAAGAAATTTCCGATGAAGATTACCAACATGCCTGCAATATTTGGGAAAGGTTCAATATAAAAACTTTGGGTGAATACTCTGATTTGTACTTGAAAACCGACGTTTTACTTCTAGCTGATATTCTTGAATATTTCAGAAGAAATTGTTTTGCAACCTATAATCTAGATCCATTACATTATTATACAGCGCCGGGACTTGCTTTAGACGCGATGCTCAAATTAACTGGAATTGAACTTGAATTATTAACAGAACCTGAAATGATTCTTCTCATTGAGAGGAGCATTCATGGCGGTGTAGCACAGTGCTCAAATAGATTTGCTAAATCGAATAACCGATTTATGGGATCAGATTTTAATCCAACCGAACCTGAATCCTACATCTAATATTTTGATATTAACAATCAGTATGGTGCAGCAATGAGCGAATGTTTACCTTTTGGTGGTTTCAAATGGGTACTTGATCAAGATATCAATGTACAAAATATTCCAGATGATTCACCAATAGGTTACATTTTGGAGGTAGACTTGGAATATCCTGCAGAATTGCATGATTTTCATAGAGATTTGCCTTTAGCTTCGGAGCACTTTTTGCCCCCTAATTCCTCATGCAAAATATCAAAACTGATAACGAGCTTATTGCGGAAGAAAAATTATGTAGTTCACTAGAGAAATTTGAAACAATATTTGAGTTTGGGTCTAAAGGTAACTAAAGTTCACAGAATTCTAAAGTTTGAGCAAAAACCTTGGTTAAAAGAGTATATTGACTTAAATACAGAAAAACCATAAATATCTAGCAATTATTTTGAGAAAAATTACTAAAAGCTTATGAACAATGCTGTCTTTGGTCAAACAATGGAGAACGTCCGAAAATACAGAGATGTCAGATTGATAACAAAATGGGATGGAAGGTACGGTGCAAAAGCTCTAATTGCCAAGCCAATTTTTCATAGCTGCACCATATTAGAAGAAGATATGGTAATTATTGAATCAAAAAAATTCACGTTAAATTCAATAAACAAATTTATGTTGGATTTGCTCTTCTAGATCTTTCGAAAATAATCACCTACGATTTTGATTACAACTGCATTTTACCAAATTTTTGAAATCATGCAAAATTGCTTTATACAGACACGGACAGTCTTATTTACCATTTCACCGTTCCAAACATTTATGATTTTATTAAGCGGGATATTCATAAATTTGATACATCAGATTATCCTCCAGATAATGTTTGTGGAATACCGTTGAAAAATAAAAGTGTTGGTACTAATGAAAGATGAGTGTAACGGCAAAATTATCACGGAGTTTGTTGGATTAAGAGTATAGTGACCATCCGTCCCGGATTATGTGTCCCGGATTGGAGTACGTCCCGGAAAACGTCCCGGATTAGGCTGTTTTAGTCCCGCATTAGACTGAAGTGTCAAATATTAAGCAAAGCTTTAGACAGCAAAGTATATAGAATGCGCAGAGGTGTACTTAATCTTTGATGTTTTCGCGTGACGAAAATGAGATTGAAAAATGCTGCTTCGCGGCGCAGAATTTCAACCAATCAGAGGGAACCTGTAACTCGCACGCAGTCCCTGATTTGTCGAAATACGATTCGTCTTCTGTATGCAGTCATTCACTATTATCGTCTCATTTTCTCTGTTCTCGTTCGATTCGATCAACCTTATTTATTAATCTGTTCTGAGCTTTATGAGGTTATGATGTGGACAGCAGATGTGTCATAATTGCGGCGACCCTGGCAAAAGTGAGGTGAACAAAGCTCGAAATCCATTGGAAACAATACAAAATAAATTA